>VZTU01005830.1:119711-133135 GCA_013400835.1 Zapornia atra | reverse complement strand
GGTGGGGGGGGTTGTTAGTCTGCTTGGGGATTTTTTAACTCAAATAAACATCCAGACATTCATCTTAGTTATAAACTTAATATATATAACTAGGGAGAAAGGGAAAAAAGAAACCCCAAACACCCATCATTAAAGAAAAAACCTCACAATTCACTCGGAAGAAACATTTTGTATGGGTAGGTTTTGCTTGGGTTTGGCAACGCTTGCTCTAAGAAAAACAACCCTCTAATTAAGGGAACAGAAAAGGACTTGCTGCCGTTCTTTCTTTCCAGTCCTTATTATCTAACTTCAGTTTCATGAACTACTTGTTCAGTAACTCTCCTATGAAGTATGTGTAGTTGAATACTTTCTTGCAGAGGGAAACTGGGTGGGAGTTTTTAGGGCACCGGGCAATGGAAACAAACACCCTCAATGACAAAAAGATGTTTAAACTTACGTGCCCATGTGGGTGTGCATACAGACGCACGCAGATGGGCGCCTGTATATTTGATACGGAGAGTGTGTGATTTACATACGTGTACCATGTAAACACCCTGTGCCTGCACACAAAGGGTAAAAAAAAAAAGAAAAAAAAAAAGAAAAGAAAAACCTAACAACAACAACAACAACAAATGTTCCCAATAACAGTGCTGGAACAAGATTTCAAATGCATAGGATTATCCATATTAATTTATGGTAATCTACAAATGAATGCTGCAGAGACAGTACAGGTTATCCAAAATGGTACTTGCATTTAATGAGAAGCTACCACAGAATATCTTCAAGACAGATTTAGTTGCATGTTCTAATACCCCCTGAATTAATACCATGCAAAACACAAAGTACAAGCGACGTTTCACCTTTGGAACAACTGGCTCTTGAAATGGCAAAGCAAAGCCAAGCTTTTCTCTCCATACAAAGTCCTCTTAGACATCTTGCTTTCAGATTTCATCAACTTAGGTGTTTTCAGGGCTGTAAGCAGTGAACTTTCCATCAGCAGCATCTTCAGCTAATTAACCCTCCTGATTACAATAATTAGTATTGATTCACTCCTGAATGACTTCTTAAGTATTCAAGCACAATCTACACTTGCAGTAAAACTTCTAGATATGAATATTAATTGAATGCTCTCCTTTGTTTTTCAGCCCCAAAGGTATAGTTTGCAATCTTATATACTTAAATTTGATAACAGAAACACTTCATTTTTATTCTCATTTAACAAAGAGAATATTAACATGTTGATGTTAGAGATTGTGGTTCATGAATCTGAAAAAAAGAAAAATATATATATATAGATACATATATATATAGATAAAGAGCCCGGGCTAATAAATAAATATAATTCACTTCCATTTCCTATGGCAGCATGAAAAGCCACTTCCCAGGTTGAGCCCCATCCCTCCCTCGCTCTGATGGATTGCACTGGGGATGGTCTTTTTTGACATTACACCTAGTCATCACAAGAACAAGTAGCAACTCACGTAGAGTCTGAATTAGCTCTCTCAGTGCTGTTGTCGAACAAGGTGTTGCCAAGTTTGACAACTGCAAGGCACCACATTGCTTTGTGAATGGGTGAGGTTCAAAACAGGTAACGCTAAGGACACCTCTGATGCTCCTGCAGGAGATCTCTAAACCTATATAGTCTCTCAAAAAGCTGACACTTTTGTTAAAGCATGCTAAGAAATGGCTTTTGTTGCAGATTTGCTTCACCTTCTTTGATGTTAATAATAACTGTTATGGCTCAAAAAGCAATATTTCAGTAAATATGCATAGAAAGAATATTTTTTGGAGTAGGGTTCACACAGAATAAATCAAAAATTAGTCTTTGATGTGAATGCAATGTCAGAAAATACCCTTGGAACAGAACAAAGTAATTGGCAATCCAAGACAAAAATCTGTAGTATCTCTATTTTATGCAGCATTTAATCTGAAAACATAGGAAGTGCTGTAAGTTTAGTAGGAACTCACCTGTGAGAAGAGCGCTTAGGAAACAGTTTTAGTATGCTGGCCAGCTGTCTGGTGGTGTCTGCTACAAAAGTGGCATTCACCTACTCTGGACATTCACTAAAGGGGCTTTTCCATGTCACGGAGAACGAGGGATTCACTTTATTGCCACTCACAAAGGGCAGCAGCTGCTAGAAAGCCCAGCTGAAGGAGGATAATTTGATTAAAAAATACACACACGCACCTTCCAGTTCTGGCAGAGCAGAGCAGTTGGGAACGAGTTAATGTTTGTCTCGAAAGAAGTTCTTCCAAGAAAGTGAATTATAGCACGGTCCCATTACATTAAACACCGTCCTCGCTTTCTTCATGTTTATGCACAACACACAGCATGCAAGTATTGCCTGATAATCCATAACCTCTGGGCTTCTACTATATTTTATGTGATATTCCCTTTTTTGTTCATGTAAACTCGTTCCTATTGACTTATGCCATCACAACACACAAGGGAAGGAGATGCAACGACAATTAGAAATTGCAAAAAAAGCAAAGACTCAGAGTCTTCCCATAAAACATTTTTTTTGTTGTTGAAGATACATGCTTTAGAGATATCTGACCTCTACCCATAAACCTTTAATTTTATTTTTTTTTAATGAAGGGGTCCAAAATACCCCTCAACCCATATAAATCATGCACCAGAATCCACTTTAAAAAATAGCAGAGAACCCATACAATTAGTTGGTATAAGCAAAAAATAGAAGCCACTGATAAATATCTCTGCCTTCTCTCAGAAAATTACTAGAATTATTGCTAAAAGTGATGTATTTACTTATCGTGAAGTATTTAAAGACTTTAAACAGTTTCAGAAACTCCACAGACTGATGTCGGTTCATTTTCATTAAGACGCAAGCTGCTGTCCAAGTAGTAACTCAGAATCTTTCGAAAGCTTTATAACAATTTCTTCTTCATAATGCATAAGGTACACGAGCAGTTTGCCAAATTTGAACCTAAAACTGTTAACTGTTCTAGTGCTAAACTATGGCTGTCTAAACAGAAAGATAATTCATGAAATGTCATATGAATAATTTGTTAGATTTTGGGATAGGAATCATCCAGGGAAATTATTCTGCCTGACCTTAAAAATTCTAACGTATGCTAATAGCTGGATTATAAAAATGGAAAGTAGCATGAGCTCCCACTTTGAGATGTGATTTATCATTTTTATTGCATTTTCATTACCTAAACAAAATTAGAAACAGTATCTTCAAAACAGCAGTTAAAGTTGATATGATCAGGCATAAAATCAGGCAAGGGCACGTTTGGCAACTGTGTATTTGCCAGATTGACAGCAGTATTGTAAGCTTTCGGAATCAATAAGTTTTCTCCCCACAGTTAAAGGAGAGGTTAGTAATAAATCTCCCAACTTAATGCAATAGGCATAATTGTGAGATGCAAACCTCCCCCTCCCTGCACTATTAGCAGCAGATATCAAATGAAACGACTGTCAAAAACCAGGCAATACAATTCGTATTCTGCCGTATACACAAAAAGATTAAGGGAAATGAAAAAGGGGCTGAGAAAAAGAAAAGGAAAAAAAAAACCCAAAACCAACCCACACCATCCAAACCACCCCACCGCCAGACATACATTAAGCTAGTTTGACAGCACCATTGTTCAGCTGTCCCATTGTCAGACCAAAAGATGTATTCAATGCTACAATGTCTGCTAGCAAATAAACAAAAGACTACATTTTTCAAAGCGGGGTGCCAATTCTAGCATAATTCCATGTGTATGTGCATGTGTGCGTGTGACTGCGTGTGTCTGGGTGTCTCCGAAGAGTAGTCGATGCTGGCCCCCCGCTAAATCTTGGAACCTTAAGAATATATGTGTAATCCCGCATATGGGAGCATTTAGATATTTTTAAAACATCTTCAAGTGGTAAAGACTAGGTAGAGCATTAGTAACTATTTACATAGGCTAAGTGAAAATTAAAGTGGTATTTAGGGCACTAGCTCTAATATGGAGTCTCCCTGAGCTTATTCCATGCTTATTCCATGCCCAGTGCATAATAATGAAGCAGGCAGAAATATTGCAAAGGAGGTAATAAAAGAAATACCAGCTCTCATTTAGGAAAGGAAAAAAAAAACCCTTATTTTTTTAATTTTATTTTTCTTTTCCTCTTGCCCTCTCCATACATTTGTCATCATACATGAAATGTGCGGTTCTAACTAGTGGAAAATGCTACTTGCACACAGCAATGCCTGCCTTTTTCCTTTAAATAGGGAAACTACTTAATACACAGCGCGGTTATAGTTGCAGCGGGCCCAGGCAACTCGAAAGCACGCGTTAAAACAAAGGAGACAACATACCTTAAAAGCAGCTCCTCATTTCTCATAGTAACAGCGGATTTGGGACAGCGCATGCTTTCTGCACCGATATTCTCAACAAAAGCCAGTTCAGAAGTGCGCTCAAACATCAATGCCACAGTAGCTACTCACTAATGGCTACTCTTTCTCTCTTTCTCTCTCTAGTCAGACGCTGAGTGGTGGAGCAAAGGGGCCCCTGCAGATTCACTAAGCAGAAATAATCCTCTCTGACAAGTTATGTTGTCTGGGCATATTTTACATTAATGCACTGTGCTGCCTATAGGGGTCTTGTTTGCGTTCACTCCAGCCTCGCTGGTGTTAGCTCTCTTAATTACCATCCAAAAAAAAAAAAAATTAGCAACATATCCCCCCCCCTCTTCCTCAAAAAATTTTTTTAAACAATTAAAAATTAAAAATCTGTAACTAAAAGGGGAGGTGGGGGGGAATCTATGGGGGAATGAGAAAAGGCTTTCCCCCTCCGGAAGGATGCATACTTGATACGGATCTTTTGTTTGCCCGGTGAACTCGGTGAATGCAGTGGCAAACAGATGCTGTGGCTCGTGAGGCTTGTGCACTTCACGGGAATTGGGTTAGAGGCTCTTTCTGGGGCTCTGGAGTCGCAGCTGGAGCTCTCGCGCTCTCCCTCCTTCCTTTTCCCGTTCAAGGCTGAGTGGCTTTATGGGACCTGCCAGCTCGCATCAGGGAAACTGGAGAGTATTAACACAGGCACCCAGGGATCTTCTTCAAGTTTTCAGGGGTTTTTTTGGCAATATTAACCCCTCCAAAACACAACCCAGTTACCAAGTGACTGAATGTGCTTTAACCCAGACCCTTAGGCTTGGCTTTGGCAGAGTTCTCACGCATGGGAAGGGGTGTTGCATTATTCAATGATTTACTCACTTCCTATGTATGAAAGGAACTACAGTGTGACACTGATTTCAGGGCAACAGCCTCTTTGGGTCTACTTGGGACATCTGCCACATAATTTGTAGAAACAGGTTGTGGTCTGCCCAGTTGCCAAGGTAGTCAAATAGGGGGTTATTTTCACATCTTGACTTCAACTTCTGCTGGGTAAATCTTTAAACTATGCAGCGACTCTTGAGGCAGGAAGATCATTGAGGTTTTAAGGTTTGTTTTAATTTTTTTAATCTACATCAGATACTTGAGTAGGTGCTTATTTAGTAGACTGGAAAAGTCAACAAGACCTTGATGCTTTTCTTCAGTCAAAGGCTTCTCTGCACCACTGTGACATTAAAATGAATCTTTAAAATGACTGTCATTTCCTCTGAGGTCCCGTTAACATAAGAACATGCAAAACTCAATAAACTCAAATCTTCCAGAACTGAAAACTACTCTAAAAGCCCAGTAGGAGTCAAATACATTAAGATGGAAATATATCTGGACTCCCAAAACTTTAGCTCAAACTTGCATAGACTTCTGGCTGTATCTGTGTTTGATTTGAGCCTCTTCTCCTACATTATATATTACTTTCTTGAAATATACTGCTACAATATCCTGATGCAGTGCTACTGCTTCTAATTCCTCAACAGAAGTCAGTGTTTAGGGGCTTGATCTTTTTTGGGTGAATTTGAGTCTGGGGATGAAGGCAAAGAGGGAGGAATGACCAGTATAAATATACTGATAGCAAGATCTTGCCTTCCTGATAGCCGCTGTAAACTTCTATTAAGGTCATAAATTGTTTGCAACAGAAACGATCCTTTTGTTCTACACTTCTCATTGAGCACTGTGAGACCCTGGGATTAGTTTCAGTCTTTTTGATACAATAGTTGTCAAATGACCAAAAGACAAGTTAAAAAACAGACCTAGTCATAATCTACTTTTAAAGACGTAGAAGGCAAGAGCTGAAGGCAGTAGTTTAGGAAACATGGATATCATGAAGGACTGCAAGTAAAGAGAAGACAGGTTTCAATTTGCTTCCCTTTCCATCTGCAAAACATGACTGAGATTCTAGTTGCTCTTGTAATAAAAAATAATAAATCATTTTAATGATTAGCAATTCAAACCAATTCCATGTTAAAATGTCATGCTCCAAGGTCAACTGAGACAACATAGCTTGTACTTCATGCTAAAAATATCCGAACAGTCATGGAAGGCGGCCAGGAAAATACTCAGCCAACATGACAAATCCCATACCTCCTGCCCCAAATACTAAATCCAGTACTACCATTTCAGGCATGGCCACCAGCAGTCCAGATTCCTCCTCCTTCACTGTTTGCCTCTAAATGACTTTTGCCCAGTATAACTCACCGTGACGCCTGGGCTGCTCCAGAGCAGTCTCGCGCTCGTGAGACTGATGTACAAGAAGAGGCAAATACCAGAGTACGCTATGGAACATACAGCTGAACGGGAAGTGTCAAGCAGTCTGATAAACTGCTACAGTTTTCCAAAAATATGGTGCGGATCAGCATCTTAAGACACTACCAGCTAAGGGAACAAAGCTTTCTTTTCAGGCTGCAGTAGAATGGCTCACACAGAGCCCTTTGGTGGGGAATCAATGGGCTTCTGTTGGGCAGCTCCACGCGGTTGCAAGTTCTTGATCATTTCTCTACTTAGAATGAAGGCGAAGGAGCAGCAATAGGAAATAAAGCGAAGTATTATGGAAGGACTTATCTACGGCCAAAGGAATAAATAAAGAAAAAGAAAATAAAATCCACAAAGCGGCAACGCAGACAAAAAGAACCTATGCTTTCTATCACACATAATGAAACGTCTGACAGAACAACATCTGCAGAGGGATCACAGCTGCTGAGGGTGAGAGGGAATATGAGCAATATTTTTCAATGGTAAGATGTACTAAGCAGGAGTGCCTTTAAAATAATATGGCTAAAGGGAAGATTAAACCAGATGCACAGGGCTATCTGGCTTCTTGCAAGATGAAAGTCCAGCTGTGGAGTTTCAGTTCAACATTTAATGTGAATATAGCTGGTAAATTCATAACTGATGTGTATATACTGCAGAATGTTCTTAACAAATTACACACAGTAGAATGTTAATAGTTTTGTTACTCTGTCTTTAATGTAAACCCAAACCAAGCTTCTATATACGGCCTGCGCATTTGCTAAATTAATTACACGATGTCGTAAATACTTGAAAGGCCATAGGCAGACCAACCATTTACAGAGGCAAAATAACCAATGCTTCTGTGTCAACCCAGGAACAATGAGCAATTTATATCAATTAAAAATATGCCTTATGCTCTCTAGACCTACTTGACCACTTCATTTGCTTCCAGTATTTTTTCAATATTCAGAAGCCCAAAACATAATGGCATTTTGCTTCACCGAGCAAGCAATACTGCCAGACAAGCAATGAGCTACATTTCATGACAAAGAAATGGTGGACGAATGTCCAGGACAACAGCCCAAAAATCATGACTGCAATCATGAGAGGAATAGAAAGACTTGATTCATGTTCACATTTCACCATGCATCCCCATGTCAGATCTTATGCAAGCCAATTAACCTCTTGCTCATCTCTACACCTTTAAAATGGAAAAACCCAATAAACTCCAGAGCAGTGTGACAATAATGCAGAGCACTGAAAGCCATATAAAGCAGTGTGTTATTGTGAGTCACACAAACATTTAAAATGCACCCTCTCCTCACAGGAGGGACTTGCAGGCTCAGTTATCAGCTGTTCCGTACAGTTATTTAGCCTCAAATCACATTTGTTTTGTAAAGGTGTGAAAAGCCACTCTTTAATCTGATAGCATTTTACTGTTTTAGATGGCTAAATCCCACCTTTGAAGTTGAGCAATTAGTCTAAGCTAGTCATCTAGGGTTTCTCTATTGTCACCGAGGAGAGATTAGTTATACTAAAGAGCATTACCACCTCTTTCCATTGACCACAAAGGGATTAGATCCCTAACTTTCAGATAGATAAATTAGGCAAGGCAAGACAAATCACACCTACATGCCTAAAGTGGAGGTGTGAAACCCCATGTTTCTCTTTCAGCATCGCCAGGGCATGCCCCTGTGCTCCACATCACTGCCAGCATGCTGGGCACGCCATGACCGCCGTGCAGGTATAGCACAAACACCTCGAGCATGTCTGACACTTCCAGATGTATCTGTAACCTGTCTGCAGGATGTCTACAGCAATCAAGCTGTAGCTAGGCAAGACCTGCAGGTCTAAAGCAGAGGTATGTGATACAACCAATGCAAAGCTCGCAGTAGAAAGGAAATTGGCCTCAAATTCATCAGTGGAGCATGTGGAGTCTTTGAGAAACCAGACTGCAATTGGGCATCTCCTCCTAAAATCTCCTACAAAAATGAGCTGCTCATCACCTCCCATTATTTGAAATTGTGGAGCATGAGGCCAGGTGTTGCAAGAACCAGAGTGCTCTGGGCCACCTCGCTAGTGAATGGGTATAACAAGAAATGAGGTATAACTCAGTAGGCCGTATCTCACCGGGCTTTACATCTGTTTTATTGAGTTTTTTCTTCGTTTTCCTCTATTGTTTTAATCAAATTACGGCATATTTGTCTCTGTTTCTTCTTTTGATTTGGTTTTTTTTTATTTATACAGTCTTACTGTGCATGGGAAATCCAATCTGGTCCCAAACTCTAGCAATGTGACATCTAAAATACAACTTTTATCAGGAGAGGCGTAACCCTGTGACATCAGACAGTCCTGCATTTGCCATCTGTATGATGCATGTACATACAGGTGTATAAGTTTCCTTCTTGTTACAGGCTACGAAAGCACAAGACACAGTTTCTCCCCAGTAAGTATCTTAATACAAGGTCGTGGTAAAAACATTGTGACCGGTTGCATGGGCAGTTGCACGTGTGGAGACCACGCTGGCATCAGGACAGGTACTAACTCCGTGTGTGTTGTGTGGGTTAATCATGCCCCCAGTATCTGCTGGAGTCATCTTTGTATGTGGGAAAGGCAAATTGTTTTCAAGCTCCTGCAGCAGAGATGTGGAAAATCATACAGGGTTTTCATCTAAGCAGGCAACAAAAGCAGCCTAACATTTGCCCACATCTTCTTTTGGTTTATCTAGCTAGCCTGGCTTTCCTGTATGAGCCATGGGGGTGGCAATCACTTAGAGACCTGCAGGTGGGTTTGGATGATGCAAGAGGTCATTTCTAGCCTCACTTTTTCACCTGGGAGTATCCGAGGAATATCATAAAGATTTAATAGCACAGGCAAAAAATCACGGAAATACAAGATGTTGTGTAAATGCCGAGGATTAATATTTGGGCAGCAGGGGAATAAAAAGTTTGGTATTTAAAGCATGCAGCACAACTAGCATCCACTGCTTCTCTCAGTGAGAAAAGGTGTGCGCTTGCCTCCCTCTAGCATTCAGTAGTGCTGACTCTCAGCCTCAGCATCTGGAAGACAGAGGCACCAGAAGGAACCACACTCCCCTGTTTACTTAAGCAATGGGCTCTGCTGCTACACTCATCCTTGACAGGGAAGAGGCAAAAACTGCAGCATGCTCAAATCACAATTTCTCCAACACATAAACAGACATCAGGGCGATTTTTAAAGGCGATGCATCACTCGATACAACTCGCAATGGGCCAGGTTTGGATTGCAGACATGGCTACTCTACAAAGCAAATAATTTCTTTGGAAAGATCTACATGTCATAAGAACATCTGGCCTGCAACTAAAGGGAAGGAGGAGAAAGCTGATCAAAAGAGCAGAGAGGCAGAGGAGGCAACAGAGCACCAGATCTGAGAGAAGGAGACAGAAAAGAAGGGGGAGAGAGAACAAACACAGCTGGTTAGAGAATCATTTGTTTTCTGCTTTAATTTAAAGTCTATTTAAGCTATAAGTAGAACCTGTTCTGTCGAAACAGGAATATCTTTATGTTGCGCTTGTAGTAATACCAAGATCATCCCTTTTAGATGCACCATGTGGTATATCAAAGACCTTCTGTTCCTGTGAGCACAGCCTAAAGAAAGTGAACTTTGGAAATATATACAAATGTACAAACTGTGTGTATTAACACATATGGATGAACGTGAAAAGTGTTAATAATTACAGATGAGAACTTAATGGCTACTCGTCCTCTTAAATTAAATTTAGAGTAGAGCCACATTTAACAGTCCTACTGAGCCTGTTTTAAAATGATCTTATGGTGTTCTATGCAGAAGGTTCATTTCACACATCCATGAAGTGTACCCAACACTAGGGAATAATGTGGATATTTTAAAACAAGATATCACCGGATATAGTGATGCCTAACAGAAACTCACATACAAGTGAAAATGAGGAAGGGGTTTAATTTCTCGGATCTGAGATATAGATGAGTGGATGCATCTACTAAGAGAACCTTTATCTATGAACGTGCTGTGAAAAGTGGATCTTAAGCCTATGCTATCCAGCAAGAAACATTGGCTTAATAGAACAACACATCATCCATCACGTTGCCTGAAAAGGAAGGTAATTTCACACTGTCCTGTACGGATGGGAAACAAACTGAGTGTCGTGTCATTCAAATCAGATTAAGTGATCTTCCATTTCAAATACTGGTTGAGAACTCTTAATTCATTATCTGATGATACTGAGTCAGACTTTGAAGAAAGTCTACAAAAGTCTATCTACATCATTTATAAAATAATTGTTCTTTCATAAATGAATTTATAAATATAAATAATACTTATTTCAGAGTTTTACCCTCCCTAATTAATTTTATTGCCTAACCCCTAACACATCATTTTTTTAATACTTTAAAGTCCCTAACTAACAATTTTATCCAAAGGATATTTTTCCTTTCTCTTTTCCTTTTTTTTTTCCCTATTTAAAAATCTATTAGCATTGATGAAAAAAAAGAGCTAGGATATAAATCTTCAGTTAGATTTACTACACAATACATTTTTCTTTGACATTTCACATGTCATCCAATGCTTGACAATTTCGTGCCAGATGTGAAAAAACAAGTGATTTTTGGTGATGCTAGTGCCCAAATTCAGAGTTTCATAGGGCCTGTAGTTCAGAGCTAGGATGTTGATTTGTGGGCAGGAAGAAATAAATCAGACCCTGTGAAAACACCCAGAAGATGGATGTATTTGAAAACCCTTGACGAAAAACCTGGCCAAACTGAAATTCCAGGCTAAGAGAATCCTTAAAATGTCAAAGCACAAGTTTCTGAAGAAAAAGATATCAAGTTCAAATTTACTTTTATTAGTCTGTCATGTAGCTTAAAAATTAATCATAGATTTTTTAAGAGTGAGTTAACTTTGGAAGCATTGCTTAAGGATATGTTGACACTGTGGAGTGTCAAGATACCAAAGTCTTAACCAAAGCAATAGAAGCAGCATGAGAAGTAGGATAAGTCCACTTGGAAATAGCTTTTTTCCACAGTAGGTAGACTGTTCCCACTAGTTTGAATGTTTTAGTGGATAATGTAAGTATATCCTAAACCACAGAGGGAGGACAGCTCAAGCTAAAATAGCTAAAGATATGATCCCTGTTTGTGAACAAACCCATATTTCTGAGTCCCAAAGTGATCACATTTTGCATGACCAAACCCTTTGTATAGCTGGTTGCTTCAGAAATGCTTTGGTCTGATTAATGCCACTTAACTTTGGGCACTCAACAAAGAAACCCAAGAGCATAGTGTCGCCTTTGGCTTCTTCTAACAGTCAGTAGAGAAAGACAGATTTTCCCCTTAGTGATTCCAGATCGATCCACCATGGATCTCCTTTTGACTAGGCAAGAGGCTTAGGTAAACTGAAGTCAGCCTCAGTATCTCATTTAAGCATAAATAACAGGATGAGAGGTCTCTGTGTCTACTTTGCTCAAAGGTCCTGTTTCCGGAAGAGTATTTAGGCAAGGTCTGTGCGATGCTGCCAATGGTTCTTTCTAATGCTGGTAAGACAAAGATGTACGTGAACCACAGATTTATGTGTGGCACCTCCAAAGTGCCCTAAAGTTATTCTCTGAGGTAAAAAAAAAATACAGGTACTGAAAGAACACTCGTGTTTATGAGTTTTGGGGCATGAAAGGTGTCTGAAAAGCTTTTCATTCAAAGAAAAAGTCGTAACAGCCACATACATTTTATCTACCCCTTACCAGAGCTAAGCACCACCAGACTCCTCAGCATCTCATTTCCCATAACCTGATTCTCAGACATCACTTGTCAAAGCTGATTTCTGTGTCCCCAGCACTGGATTTCTCAGAACACTTCCCATGTTGCTAGTACCAAAGGAGCTTCGTGAGACTTTGTGAAATTAAATGGCAGTGGAGGAAAAGGCTGAAGACCCAAAGGGGCGCATAAAAAAATTGAGTCATTTACCTAAATTCCTCCCACTTCAGAGCTCAGTCAGGTAACACTGTGGAGCTGGAGAGAGATCTGTGCTTTTGGGGTACCTGTCCGTGTCCTTGAACCATTTGGCCCGAAGTGTGGCCAGCACACACAGCGCTGTGGGATCCATCCACGTTCAGCCTTCAGTGCTAGTTCAGTGTGTTCAATACTTCAGCAAAAACTGCGCTCTGATCTTTACGTGCGCCAAGAAGTCTGTTGAATCGTTTACATATTGCAACATTAAATCCTTGGTAAACCGCCACATCATTTTGTGCTTTCAGTGTTCCCAAATCTGCATCATTCATCTTTCTTCTGCAAGGCCAAGCCCTACAAAACTTGCTGAATGCACTTAACTCCAAATTAACACCCTCCCTTCTTCTCCTATGCTGTTATATGTAAAATCTACACCCAAAGTTAATTTCTTGCTGACCTTGTGCTGATTAATGCAAATTAAATTAGATGCTAATTGCCCCAAATGGTTTGCATGCAGCCCAGAAATCAGTTCTTTTTGCTGGTGGTAAAACACATTTGTGGGGTTTTTTACACAATGGTTACATTAAGTCATTGTAAGTCTTGCAGCATCTTCAAAAATCCCATGTTTTTGTAGCACCTTTTAGAAAGCAAGGAAAAAAAAATACCTAAAAAAAAGCATTATTAAGTTCTGATTCAGTCTTGCAGAAACCTCACTTCTACCTCGTGGGAGGAATTTTCTGGCTCGTTCAGACCTCAAGCTCTAAGATGCATTTTACAAAAAAACCTTGAGCCAGTTTTGTTAAACTCGTCACTCCCTAATCCCCTTGTGCTTGTCAGCAGAGTACACAAGCACTTGATTTTGGACATCTGATTTGATAAGGG
>VZTU01005830.1:86204-119591 GCA_013400835.1 Zapornia atra | reverse complement strand
GGGGAAAGAGGGGAGGGAAATGGTGAGTGTTATTTTAGATAGATCCTACAAAATGCTTGTGATTCAAGGGAGAACAAGGAACTGTTTCAAACAGTGATTCTGGGCAGAGAAGCTCTCAGAAGGGGCTGCATGTTGTGTTTTTGGGTATCAGTGCTGTTCTGGCATCGAGTCCAAATCCTGGCCATCAGAACTGATAGCTGGTAGTTTGCTGGGGCTCAGGTTGGCAATTGGCGTGGGCATCAAACGCAGCAGCAGGTAGTGCTTAGCTCTTCAGCAGTCCCCGGAGTGGCTGACATTTACAGTACAAATGCAGTTTGCATTTATATCCAGCAGCGGGGATAAAATTTGATTTATGTCATAAGAAAGCTAGGGGAAAAAAAAAAGAACCCCCAACACAATGTTCTCCAAGAAAACAGTGGTTTCTTCTTCACAGGCTTTGCTGCAGTCAGTAGTCACCGCTCCACATGTTACCGCAAAGTCGGTAAACAAGATTATGCCGATTTTATAGAGGTGACGACACAGAGAACTTAAGTGAATTGTCAAAATTTACACATGCAGCATGAGACAGAGCTGAAAAGAGGTTCTGCTGAGAGAAGAGCAATGTGCTTAGATATTACTTTTACCTGAGCACTCAAGTCTAGAAAGGATTTAAGGCCTTTCTATACCATTCATGGGTAATTGATGCCCAGACAATAAAGGCACACACCAGCTACACCACATGCTCCCAGAACATCCTTACCCTGACAACCAAATACCAGTCTTGGCAGCAAACAGCCCACCTCCCACAGTACCAAAGGCTATAAACATCAGACCACGGAAAGGACAAGGAAGGTTGAACTCACATGCATTGTCATTCTTAGTCTTCTCAACCAAAGACTGATCAAGTAGAATAGACTGATAACAAGATGACATATGTGTGGTAACCCTTGACTGACCTGTTGCCTAAGAAATGTTCGGTGCTTGGACTTTTATATAGTCTTTTCCATTACTTTTCCATTCCACTCTGAATTGATGCTGTTTCTCCCTTCCTTCCCAAATACGCATGTCCCTATTTGGCCTGATTTTAGTAGCAGACCTCCTTTCGTAGATATTCTTGACTTTGACTTGTACTACAAGCTGTGGCTGCCAAAATCCCTGTCCCCTTGCACAGGGGACAGCAAAATTCACTGGCTTTTAACCACAAGTTCAAAGTTAGTGTTTACGAAGCTTAATAACCGATACCTGAGCATGTAAATCTCAATTCAGAGATGAAAGTGTGACCACCACCACCATGAGTCCTGATCCTCACCACCAGCCCTAAGAAGCCTGTGCTGTTGAGTAATAAAAGTATTTCCCCTCCGAAGTCTCTCTTGAGCAGAGATTGTCGTGTTACACTCTGTTAAATTATGTGTGATGGGTCTGTCGTTAGGATTACGCTGTAGGAGAGACAGCTTGGAGGCTGCCAGATTCATTAAACATCTTCAGTGGGACTTCATGGGGGCCTTTCACTTACCCTGAACAAACAACAAACACACCCTTTGTGCTCAAGAACAAAGGGAGTTTTTGCACTTCTGTTTGATGTCAGTCACAACTGGAGATTAAAGCTTCTGCTCCATAGATTTCAGAGTTGTCTCCCCCTCCAAAAGCTGCTCCTCTTGCTGTTCACTAGGCACTTCAAAAAGGTTTACAGCTAAAAAACCCCAAACAGAACAATATTAATAACAATCAGCTTGAGAAGCACTATGTATTTTTGGCATTTGAATGTATTTCACTCATAGATATGACTCGAGGAAACCAAGTGTGGGAGCGACATATGCAGGAACTGTGTTTTTCTTAATCAGTTTGTGTCAGGGACTGGAAAACTGGGTATGTATACAGGAATTTCTGGGTTAGGATTGAAGCGTGGTAGGTTCTGACTCACTGAAGAAAGATGTAGCCCAACTGAATCTGGACTTGGAAGAAGCATATCTGTTTTCCTAGCAAATGGTGCAAATGCTGGAGCTCCTATTAAGCCCACACAAACCCCAAGGCATGGCTTCTCTTGAGGTTTCCCTGCCCTCATGTGAGTGAGAGATGGATCTTCACTGGTACAGACTGTTTGATTTTGGAAGTCTTTTCTGAAATTTGTGGAATGTATGAGTGAACACCCATCTTTCAGAAAAGGCATCCTAAACTAAGCATGATGATGTCTAAGGAAAGGTTACACCTGTTGTCATCTCAGGGATAATCCAATACACATTCTCATGTAACAGGGTGTCCTAGGAAGAGTTCACCGCCCTTAAGAGTCACTTCAGGATACCTAAAGGGATAGAAGGTAAAGCTATAAAAGTTGCAAAAATAAGAATAGGTACTGTCTGATTCAGGAAAGAAACTAGTCACCATCAGGAAATCACAAGAGCTCTCTGGAATGTCACAAGGAGCACCCAAACTTAATACTAACTTAATACTTCAATTGAATGGGAGAAAAATACTCTTCCCCCCGCCCCCCAGACTGTAGGGTCCAACAACTTAAAAGTCTCATCTGTGAGGCAGAGGTGAGCAACCACCTCTCCTCTGAAAACAGCCTGTAGCAGTTTGGTCCCTCTCAAGTCTTCCCAAACTGTGAAGACAAGTTTTTTCTTTGCTTTACTGTCCCTCTCCACACCTCCAGCTACAGAAGTCAGTTAGAAAAAAAGAATAAAAGCTAAACAAAGTGTCATGTTCTGCTACCTAAATCAAAAAGAAGGATGGGACCATTCTGAGATGTCAAACATCAGGTGGCAGAAGAGGAAGGGAAGAGGGAGCCACAAGACTGACTGACTGACGAAAAGATGCTTTCCAAAGCAAAGGACTAAGTGTTTCTACAGTTCACCTGTGCAAGATGGTGAACATTTTAGTGCTGATAGATGTCAACTCTCTTTGGATGGCTGCATGAGCCTGAATTTACGTTTCTTGTAATTCTACCATGACCCATCAGTAAGGAAAAAATGTCTTTGTTATTCACCTTAAAATAATAGCTTTTATGAAACATGGTTTGTTGGGGTTTTTTTCTCAAATCATCTTTCTAGATGGCATTTCAACTAGGTGCCTATTCAATCTTCTACATTTTCCACACACTGACACCGCACACCTTGTACATTTATTTCTTAGGCAGTTGGGCCACATGACACAGTGCACACTTTTAACCAGATGCCTGGTCAGGCTTCACCTGGAGCATTGTGTCCAGTTCTGCTCTCCCTGGTACAAAAAAGACAGGGATCTCCTGGAGAGAATCCCGTGGAGGGCAACAAAGATGATTAAAGGCCCGGAGCATCTGATCCCCTACGAGGAAAGGCTGAGTGAACTGGGGCTGTTCAGCCTTGAGAAGACTGAGAGGGGATCTGATCAATATTTATAAATATCTGAAGTGTGGGAGACAAAAGAAAATGGCCAACCTCTTTTCAGTGGTCTGTGGGGACAGGACAAGGGACAATGGCCTCAAGTTGGAGCATAGGAAGTTCTGCACCAATATGCAGAAAAACTTCTTCATGATGAGGGTGACAGGGCACTGGAACAGGCTGCTCAAGGGGGGTGTGGAGTCTCCTTCTCTGGAGATATTCAAGACCCATTTGGACACCTCCCTGTGTGACATGTCCTAGGCAACCTGCTTTGGCAGGGTGGTTGGACTTTATAATCTCTGGAGGTCCCTTCCAACCCCTACAATTCTGTGATATTATGAAATTCTTCAGGTGCCAAATGCATCTGTTACACAACTCTTTCAAGTAATACCATAGTAAGTTTTATAAATCCAAGTAATTTTGGGATGATTGCGCAAACCCTGTGGTTTGGGCATGATTTTTGCTTGCCAGTTCTTCCAGTGGTCCATCTGATGGCACCCAAGTATCTCATTTAAAGTATCACGGTTTTCTGATGATACTACAAAACATATTTCAAGTTCTTCACATCTGACCATTTAAGAGAAGACTGTATATTTAACAGTTACTCAGAGGTCCACCTTGCTACACTTAGTAGTTCTAGCCTGAATTGATCTAATTATTCCCAGAAGCAGTAAACATGGTTAAATACTCAATTTTGTGTAGGCATACTCTCCTTCGGACATAAATTATGCAGAAAACCTCACCAAAAGTTGTGCGCTGATGTGGATTGGTAGCATAGTGCTGTAATGCATAGCAGCCCCATCATTAATATTAGGTTTGTTTTAAATAATGGAACAAAAATAAAAATGTTTCCCAGAGGGCACAAACCGTAAAGATGTAAAGTTGTAGTGTGAGCAAGGAAACAAGTTGTGTAGTTCAGAGCATCTTCACAAGCATTAAGCAAGCAGCCAGGGGATGTACTCGAGGGGCTTCCATTCCGCTGGAGCTTTCCCGTTCACTTTTTCAGTGTACTTTGATATTAGAGTTGATCATGTTGAAGCTCATTGTTACAATTTAGAGCAGTGTTATGTTATGCAGATCACTCAGGCGCTGCAGAGTTTTTATTGTACTAAAATGTCTTCATCTCCTTATTTCCAGTTCATAAAGCTACACCAAGAGGGAGAAGGGGGAAAGATCCTACTTCCAAATGATTTCACTTCCCTGGAACAGCTGTTACAGGTATTGCGCTAGGAAACATGCCTAAACCCAAGTTGCTTACTAATGGCAATCCAGGGAAGATGGCTGTCATGTGGAAGAAAGAAATGACAACACGTACTGTGAGCGCTGTATCCTGAAAAAGTCAGGATGCAGCCAGAAAGAGTAGACGGATCTGTTAGGAAGGGAATGCTCGGAGACTCCACCACATTTAAATGCTTGCTGAGGTGGAAGTACAGTGGTACCATTAGAGGCATTTTGCAAGAAGAGGTTTTCTTCCCGAGACCACGTATGATTTCTCTCATTAGCTTCGTCAGTTCTCATTGCTTCCACCCCACTGTACTGCTCACCCATGAGTGCACGATACTCTCGCGGAATAGATGAAAGCTGGCGCCCAAAACCAAATCCGGTACATCACCAATGCTTGGGTAGCTTTCAAAGCTGGCCAGGTGACTCTCCCTTCGGACTGAAATGCTTATGGCCAGAGGGCATCCAACTGCTCTCTGCTTCATCAGCTCTCAGGGCTGAAAAGAAAACTTGCCAAGTTTAAGTGCCTGGATGGAGGCACAGTGCAAGGAAACATGTAGACAACAGAACAGCACCGTAAGTCCAGTTCGTGGCCTCCATGCCAGACAGAATAAAAGACATCCCATGCTTTGCCAGAGCCTAAAATTCATACACCATGAATCAGTTGGAGGAGTCAACGGGTTCTGGCCTCAAGGAAAGGGTTACCTAACATTTTATAATAGTAAAGAATCTATTCCATATTCTGTCCTGCACAGTTCAACTTCACTTCACTGCAAAGTTCTTTGAAGCCCTTGACCTCTACTTTCTGAAATAGAAGAAGAGTAGGAAAACATACGTTCAAAACAGATTATGATATTCAGCTGCTCCTAGGAAATTCTCTATGCAGCACTAGTAGATCAAATTATTTCCATTATATCATTTGGTCACAAAGAATAGTGACATAATTAGGGAGCTAAATAGCAACAGTTTCCTTCTGGTAAATTTGCTATAGCTAATTTTGTTAATAAGACTGATAATTGTTTTACGCTCATTCAATATGTTAAGTTTACCTAATACTAAAACCAATCAGAACCTTTAAATTAATTTTAGTTTCATTTCTAAAGGAATCAATGTCATTGTTAATCATAAAAGGAGTGCCGAGTCAGAGGATGATAAATCTCCTTTGGGCTTATTTGACTTTCATATTTATGGTTTGGATAAGGTTATTATGAAGGAATTTTCAAGAAATGATTGAGGAGGAGAGGGAGGAGAGAGAGCTAGGAAATACTAGGCTTCAGTGCTGTGCTACTATTGACTTCAGAAGGTTGTATACAAAAAGTTTGATTTCTTTAAGTCCTGCAGACTTAAGCATGGGGAAAATGTTCAAAATAAAACAAACTACTCAGGCTGTCAGGCTACAGAGCCCTAAGATGTACAGTTTCTGAACCAATACGTTCGAGAGTTGGTTTACAAGAAACAGGAGAGGAGAAGATCTGGGGTACAGAGCTGATGGGATTTTGCATACCTAGTGCTAGTGGTTTTGCCTTTTGAAGCATTAGAAAAAAACATTCTTGCAGATTACAGTTGGCTTTGTTGCATTTCTAGCTTTACTGCGAAAAAACCCTTAGAACACAGGAGCTATTTTAGCTACACTTCTAGAACTCAATACATGGTAATGTGGTGAAATGTCCTAGATAAATGTGTCCAATTTTCACAAAGCTGGTTTTGCCCACATCGCTTTTTACATGCTTTGACAGGATAAGGTCAATGCCCATTGAATGTGCAAGGAACAGGGAATGTCATCGGTGCTGCTATTGTCATAGTAACTTTCAAACACAGCTCTGGAAGGTGGCAATCCTTGGTCACCATCCTGAGGAGCTCACCCACTCGTGAGCTACTCATTTACCCTGTGTATTAAGCGATAGGGCAAACAGTGCTTTCAGTGTAAGTGCAGCACTATGTTTTACTATTGTCTTCAAAGGGAAAGCACATGGTATGTTATGCTGAGATGTTGGTAATCAGGGGGTTTTTCATAGAACCAACTATGCCTTCTGCTGAAGACTGTTTTAATAAAACCTGAAAGCCAAACGTGCTTGACTGTGGTTCTGAATTCTGTCTGTATCTTCCTCCAGTTAATAATCTCCTGAACTGAGATCCACAGTGTGCAGCAAGTTTTCTTCTGTATCCATCCTGCATGTTGGTTCCACCTTGTTGACACAAAACACCAAACCCCAGACATTGCCTCACCACAGTCCATTGTTACTGCCCACAGTCAAACACCAAAGGAATGGTTTTGAACATATACGACAGGACACATTTCACTGCTAAAATACACAAAATGTGAACAGTTAAAACAGAAATAATTTCAGTATAAGTCTTACAAAGGCATCCTTTGTCTTTCCGTGTGTCTTTTAAGAGACAGACCTATCAAAGGAAAATATTATGATAATGTATTACCATGCTGAGTTAATTGTCAATTGCAAGTTACTTAAGTGTACTTTAATGATATGTTTAAAGCCTTATTTTCAACTCTAATAGCTATTAATGGTAGGAAGAGAAAATGAAACCAATTTTCCCTAACTTAAAGTGGAGCTCTATTAAGCATAAGTGAACAAAATTCTAAATATAACAGATTCTTTAGGTATTTCAGCTAATCGGAACCCACACTGTCCATATTTCAGTCTAGCTACATACTACTTTCCAGGCAGAAGTTATATAAGATCACACAGTATCAATTATGTCAGTGCTAGATTAGTTGGTTTCAGTTCTTCAGATGGTATGAAATCATTCCCAAAGACCGAGTTCACTGAACCAAAGGGAAAATGACATTCCCAAAGGATTAATTCAGTATGCAAACACAAGGAGACATTCACCCTGGTTTTCAAGGATTCTTGTCTCCATAGATGGAGAACAGTGTTTTGTAGATAGTCAGCCCTATGGACACAAACCCAAATATAGCTTTAAAACTCCTAATAGCATTCAAAATCATAGAATCACAGAATGTGTAAGGTTGGAAGGGACCTTTAAAGGTCATCTAGTCCAACTCCCATGCAGTAAACAGAGACATCTTCACTAGATCAGGTTGCTCAGAGAGCCATCAAGCCTGACCTTGAATATTTCCAGGGATGGGGCCTCCACTACCTCTCTGGGTAACCTGTTCTAGTGATCCACCACCCTCATATTGAAGATTTTTTTCCCAATACCCAACCTAAATCTCCCCTTTTCTAGTTTAAAACTGTTGCCTCTCATCCTACCGCTACATGCCCTTGTGAACAGTTCTTCCCCAGCTTTCCTACAAGCACCTTTCAGGTACTGGAAGGCTGCTAAAATGTCAACAGTTAAGCAAATATTTTTGAGTGACAGAAATACCATCCCCAAATAATTTCCATTTACATCAATTGCTGTACAACACTCTTCAAAACATACCTACTTCCTCACCATCCAAATGTGTGGATTTTGCCAGACTTTCATGATGTAAAAGAGTATTACAGTCTTGATTCATCTGTTGTCCCATAAGTCAAGTAGTATAACCAATTTAAGATAGAAAAATCATTAATCGGGCTGGAACCTTCTGTACTGGAGATGCCATGAGTGTGAACAACTAATTACAAGGTGCTTGCAGGTTATTCTAGAAAATACCTTCTTTCCTAGCTCATACATCAAAACAAATAAAAGTGAATCTTTTATGGGAAACAGCACAGATGACAGCATGACATCTTCCACGTTCCTACATGCTGGGCTTTTAAAGCTGATAATTTTATTAAGGTATTTCAGTGTCAAATAATTTCATAATAAAACGCACAGAGAGAATTGTTAGTAATGTGAAAATTGGCCATTGTCAGTCATTACAGGTCCAGTAACTTTCCTTTATATGACAAAAAAAGCCCTATTCCTTCATTACTGATTTGCTTCTCGCATTAGCACTTCCGAAGCAGGCCTATGAAACCTAATTCCTTCCTATTCAGTTTTCATTAGGAAAAAAAATTGCAAGTCATCTTCTCTACCTTGGGAGCAAGGTTCTCGTTAAGAAAAGCTGTTTCACTCAATCACCAGGTTTCAATATACTTAAATTAAGCTACTCCTAAATCTTACTACTATATACTTCAGCAAAGTCCCTCGAAAGAGGAAGAATTTTAATGCCAGAGATGCTGCAGTAGTAAATCTGAATATTTTGTTGTCCACAATCCTAGAAATGGGGTATGAACCTGTCAAATGCCAACTTGTTCTTGTTTATGAATTTTTAAGGCGAATGTGAGGTATGTTTTTTTCTTGTATGGCATTTAGAAACAACCTTCATATAGCATCAGATATGCTTTATAACCAAATGTCTCTACATCTACCCATCTGAGAGAACATATGTTTAGTTGTTTGTTGCCACCCTCTAAATAAACAACATAAATAGAAATGTATGGTAGAGTCTCTTATTTTTCAAAAGTCTTCCAAAAAGAAGGTAAACTCTCCTGAGCTTGAACAATTCTACCACATTCATATATAATGATGCATACTGGAGGAAATGGTGCCCAGGTGAAACAGTAAATAATGTGTTTCCTAGAAGCAGGGACATAACCATGTGGGTTTTTTTCTTGGGAACAGGGCTCCTGTGCTCACTATTCTCATGTAAAAGAAGGCAATATTCCCAGTATCCATATTCTCAGTATTCATTCAGATGAATGGATTGGATAATAGTCAAGCACAAGGCTTCCAGTATTAGTACCAAAATTTCCCTCCACTTTGTAAGGAAGGTCTCGCTTGACCAAAGATTGGAATGGACATTCATGAATTTGGATGTTCGTGTTAAAAATCGAATTGTTGTGTTAACCAAGCTTTCCAGGTCCATTCAGACTCTCACTGGAGCAAGGTCACAAAAAAAAAAGGGTCGAAACTCTAATGCCCCTTCCCATGGGAACCTTTAGTGAAAGGAGAGTAATATATAGAGTCTCAAGAGAAAGCAGATTTCCCACTCGCTGGTGTTATTACCTCTAAGCCCTTGCCAAGGAGCTGCAGGTTTTCACTGGTGAAGTGAAAGAACAGAAGAGAGGAAGGAGGAAATTTTATGCAATGTAAACAAATACTCTACCTGAAGGGGAATAAAAAAAGCACAAAAACTGCAGTCAAATATTTACACTTGTGAAGATTCAGGCAAAACATCAAATCAAGCTGCACTGTTAAGAGCCCAGTTATCTTCCTCTCTATTCTTTCTTCTTTGCATCCTCCTGTATGTGCTCTCCTCTACATTGAGAGATGCAGGTACAAAGAGATCTTCAAAGCCACAGAGATGGAGCTGGGGGCTGGCTGACTGGGGACATAAAGATGACCAAAGATCATCTTATGGAAGGGGCTACGCCTGCCATGCTGAACCCTGTGAAATCCGTTCATGGTCCTAAAAACAGATCAACACTTATGGAAATCTAAGGGGTTTTTTTTTCCCCTGCTCATATGTTCTATAAATTTAAGTGTTTGAGAAGCTCAGTCATTCCTTTAAAGTATCAGATTCAATCAGATCCTTCATAAGATGAGATTGATTTTGTTTTGCATGTAAAATTAATCCCCAAATATTTGGGGATACATCAGGTTGCATTTCAACTAGAAATTTATTGCAGAAAAGGTCTGGAAGATGCCCAAAATGCTACAACCTTCTTAAGCTCATTCTATATAGTGTCTGTGTAATCACAGTAACAGCAAACACTTTCCTGCCCAAGTCTGTGTCTACCACCTTACTTCATAGTAATTGCTCCTCAGCTAAGGAAAAAACAAAGCAAACAACATAGTTTTATTATTATTTTTAACTCAAAGGCACTAAAATCAATATTTCATGATAACAGTATCAAACAGTTCTTGACAGAGGGTTATACACCCCTTGACCAAACCAACAGCATTATTTTAAAATTGCCAAAAAAATTTGTCCTGGATATGTTTTGGGGAAAGAAAAGAGTAAACAAGTATTTTCAGTTGTTTTCCTTTGCAAGCTATTTATTTTCCTTATCACTGCCACTCTTAAAAACATCACCAAATAATTAAAACTCTCAAAAGAATATATTTAGAAGACTGTCATATAAGAAGATGACATCTTACAGAAAGCAACTTCACTGTATATTCAGCTAATTGATAGTTTCCATACTACCAAGTCTGTCTGCGTGTTTTATTCTGAAACAAAACCTAATTTTGTAATAAGCAGCTAGGGCTAGAAATGAGTTTCAGTGGGTCACACTTAATCCCTTTTCATCTCTCACCAAATCAATCACTTGCTTCAAAAAATACTTAATTGCCAAAACAAAACAATTAGCAATATCAAACAAAGCATTTTCTTTCCACGCTCTCCCATCAACATTCATCCGCCTGCCTCGCAGATTTTCAGATGCTCTGACCATCCACTCCTCTTAAAGATCAATGAAAGCAACAATCACTCAGACGATCTGAGAAATCGGGCCCAATTGGGCAGCACCTAATTAGTGGATACTAGTGGATATTTCTGAAATACTGGGCGTTTCAGAAGAGTTGCACACGACCCATGTGCAGCACAGTTGCAAGACTTTCTGTTTTTCTCTTTCTCCTTTTCCTTTTCCTCTTCCTTTTCCTTTTCATTCTCTTTCTCTTCCTCTTCTTCTTCCTCTTTTTTTGGAAAGGGGAAACAACAGCTTTATTAGAAAAGTTAGGGATTAAATGACTACTGGAATGCTGTTCTGGATATAAGAGCTGCAGACATATACCCATCAATTTTTGAATAACATAATAGACGGGATTTTCCATAGAAACCCAACAGGCACAAAAGCAAAAAAAGGACCAGTGACAGCAGCTGCCCTACATGGTGCACACAAGTGTTTGCAAGCAGATATTTTGCCTGATCCATGTTGCCTGGCCCCAGTCTGAATCCTTCCCCCGCAGCATCCTCGGATGCACCTGCAACAGGAGCAGCTGGTAGCTCAACACCCCAGATTTCTCTTTGCGGAGCTGAATAGCTTGCAAGAAGAAAGGGAGGCAACCTTCCCTCCTCCATCTGCAGTGTGGACAAGCTTACTTGATTATATTTCATGCTGCTTTGAATAAACTCACTCCTAAGAATGGCACCAGCGTGATTTGGAGGTTGCATGGGCAAAATCCTGTGCTGCTTTCGTTTGAGAGTTGCAAAGCAGAAAACCCTTTCCAACACTGAGATATATTATGCCTGGGCCTCGCTCCCACTCACACTCATATCCCAGACAACATATGCAGGGAACTGAACATAGGTGTAAATTATTTCCTACAGCTGCTTTATATTCCAGAGGGACGTAAAAAAGACTTTAATGTAAAAGATAATCACCCGTCTCATTCCCATACTCGCGTGTGTATTATGTGAACAACCTCCTGAGGAAAATGTGTTGTGGATGCTTTATGGCTTGATCAGCTTTAGTCTTACCCATAAGCAGCTCTACACCAGTGTCAGTGATTTTCTTAGATATATTAGTTTTATTATTGTAACCCCCATTGGTCCCACTCATGCACAAGGATCACCTCAAAGACCAAAGGGCCTACAATCTGCCTTAATTATATCAGTATAAATGAGATCAGAATTCAGTTCTGTTGCTTCATTTCCCAGCACACAGTTAGTGTCAGTTTAGGTAACTTTTCAAGCAAGTGATTCTTCTGCAATGAAATTCAATGGATTTATTTAAGTTCAATAGATTTTAATGTTATACTTTCAAGAAAGGAGAAAGTCTCTTTCTTCAGAGGTGTTTTATGTTGGAGTAAATGAGCTGCCACGGATCAATTACAGCAATGTAATCAATGCAATCTTTTCACCTTCTCTGAAAAAATAAAAAACCCAAACAACCAGCCAAACAAAAACCAACCAAGCAAACATCTCCCTCCCTGAAAGCTCCGTTCCTCAACACAAAACCTAAATGTATGTTCCCCCAATTATTCAAAGTTTATCCAGGTATCCAGAGACTTCACTACCCATGAAACCTAAGGGAAATTATACAGTGATTGACTTCATAGTTATTGCAATTTGACATTGTGCTATTCGATCTCCAGGGTCTCAATTCTTACTTGAATTACATAGATTAAATATAATGGCACTAATGAAATCACTGTCAGTTTATAGAGGTGTAAAACTCAGAAGAGATCCTGCCCCAAAACTTAACCAGTACAAAGACATGACCCTATCAGCAGAGGCTGAGCCTGTTTCTGTAGATTATTTTTATTTTGTAGACAAAATTGATTTCAAATGCACAGACTCTGGTTTTAATTTTACTTATTGAGATGGATATAAACATTTAGGCTGTGAAGAGGGATTTGTATCATTAAATAATCAGTGACTGCTTAAAATCAGATTGAGAAGATGTGTTAGATCTTATGAAGCTATCTTAAATGAAATAAGAATAATATAGGTAATGCATCAGCACACCTGATGGTTTGTATGATGCCGCTTCTCATTGTTTCAGATTTTCTTGAAGTTAAAGAAAAAAAAAATCCAGCCAGTCTCCCCTTTTTACTACCCACCTTAATTGCTTAATACTTTCACTAGTCATTCGCTAGATCTTCTCATTCGTACCTGTAGCAATGAAGAGCAAGACAGCCTGTATTAATCTCATTCAGGCATCACTTACTGCCACTTATATAATTGCATTCTAGACAAGCAAAAGGGTTTGGGAGTCTGAAAGTCATCAATATCTCATTTTTATCTGTGCTCCAGACATGAGGAGCATCGCTATGCAGGGCTAAGAATAAAACCAGCATTAGAAATAACAATTTGGCCTTTGGTCTGTTACAAACCCTTCTCTACTGCAAGGCTTGATTTTCACTATAACTCTAAAAATAGGTCCCTGAAGCATGAACCCCAATTAGATAGCTGCAAAGAAAAAAATATGCCCATCTCACCACTGAATGGCAAATGCAGATTATTGCGGGTAGTTTAGGAGTAAATCCAGCACCAAGAGTGTGCAGTTCTAGCATTATCACAGGCAGATTTGTTTAACACATCACTCTCTGCATTCTGATTAAAATAAGAGTTACAAAAATTACCCAGAAACTTTAATACTTCAAAAAACAGCAAGTGAGGAAGCGGTCCCGTGTATTGTGACTGACTTAGTAAAGTGTTACTTTCCCCTGATGCATGTTGACTTCACTGACTGCGCTGTACTCCCCAGGCTTTGATCCTGACAGCATCTCTCAGAACCAGGCTCCCTAATTTTCCTGGATGTGTGCATACATTCATCTTCAAACTGTTGAGAAAGTACATGACTTGTCTGAGTCCAATCTGAGATCTATGACTTCTTTGTAGGGCAGGTTCATATTATAATCATGCAAAGCACCTTAGAAACAGCATTTTGAAGAAGGAGATTTTTAATAATTAATTCTGCATATACAAGTCCCCTACATCACTTGTAAAATCAGCTGAATAATTAGCGTTGTTTGTGGCAGTTTTACAGGAACAGCAGCTTTCTTGCCTCCACCCCCTGCCCCTGGCCCCCTCTCTTCTTTTGTAGGAAGGCCTCATGGTTCTGCACCTTCCCTCCTGTGACTGCACCCCCAGCACAGATAAACATTTTTGGTTTAGAAAAACCACAGTGTCAGAAAAGCGATGTAATGAATTGTCAGTGCTCAATAATTGGTAAAGATTCACTGGGGTTTAGTCTTGTTCTTCATATGCCTACACCTGCACCTCTCCCAGATACAGTAAACACTACCTGAAAGACCCTGTTACAATATGAACTGGCTAGTAGCTAAATCAAAAATCACTTTTATTAGCTGTCATTTCAGAAGGATACCATTTCCACTGTGAGGACATTTATGTCTATGAACGTACTACAGAACCCTGAAACAATTTGTGTTTATTTATGTTCAGAAGTTGCTATAAATAATAATAATTAAAAAGAAAAAATTATTGCTAAGAGCTAACACTTCAAGTGGTTTTCTCCAGCAGCCTTCAGATGTCCCCAGCATTTTAACTGAAGATGCATGCGGTTTGGTTTTGTGGTGGGTTTTTTTTAAGCTGTATATACAATTATCTCTGGAGAGTGGCACAAATGCGAGAAGTTGAAGGCAAAATGTTTGCTCAGTTCAAACAGCATCACATGATGCTACATTCAGGATGGCATGCCTTTGAAAAGGCACCATCAAAAATCTGAAGGCTTCAGTATATTCTTCATCTAATATCTGTTTTGGATAGGATTTACAAAAGACACTCTGTGCTTTGATCAGGGAGTTATATTTAGAAAGGACTACACGAGCCAAATGATTTTTCCAACAGATTCATGCCTTGTTTTCTGCCCACTGACTATCCAAATAGGTCCCTGGATGGTGATAAATGATGGCACTTGCTTTAAAAAGGAAAGAAAACACAACCCAACATAGCCCATCACTAATCAGATAAAACACAAGATATTGTTTATACTGAGGATATACTATTTTCACATAACTTCAGAGGCCGTGGTTTCTCAAAACACTGTGCTCATCTCTAAAGTCTGTGAGACTTAAACAAATGCTGACATGCTTTGCAGAAACATGGCCTTGAACCAATATCCAAATAAAATAAAATAAAATTTTAAAAGTACAGAAGACACGAGGCACCCTTTGAGTTTTATTTCTTCTTAACGGACAGGCAGGCAGAGGAAGAGAAAAGACATGAGATCGGAAGGTATGAAACATTGCTAATACAAACTAGAGGATCTGGTTCCGACATCTTTTGCAATACTATTGGGCTACAGTAATTTTTATTGGGAAAAAAATCTATGACAGTAAGCAATGTATTTTCTCACACTGCAGTGACTGGAAGATGATCCTCAAAGAAATTGAAAGATGACATCATAAATTTTTATCCAATGGTATATGGTTGAGCTACTGTGTTACCTTGTGCTCCATTGCCTGAAATTTTGCAGACTGTCTTGACTGCGGGAATTTTTGCTGTCTGCACTTACAGTCCTGGCTGTTGCAGCATGGGAGGAGGAATTTTGACATGTCAGTGTGACATGACAGCAATGATGGGAAGGTAGTCATCTAGGACAGGGTCTTCAGAAAAGTCAATGTTGGTTTCTACTAAACAGATTATTAAAATTTCCTCTCTACTTCAATGTTAACAGAATTAAACTTAAGACAGTACTTCAGAGACCTGGTTCAGTCTGTGAATCTTTGAATGTATTTTTATATTTGCTGTCTCTGCTTAGGCTAATCCCATTAATTCCTATAAATATATCTTTAAAAGTTTTGAGAGTTGGTTTTATTTGGTTGGTTGGTTGTTTTTTTTAAACTCATACATTTTTATAACCACACTTAGTGAAATGAACAAGCCCCTAGAAACTTGTCTAAACAACTCATTAAACCACAGGTTAAAAATGTAAAAGGTAATCACAAATACTACCAAAAAGAGAAATTAATATTTTTTTTAATTCTGTGTTGCAAGAAAAATTGGGAGTAATTTCACACCCTATCTGGCACTGAACTACAGCAGTGATTAGCATCTAAAAACCCCTTTGACTTCTTTGAAAATCAAATTATTTTAAAAATTATTTCTAATATTTAAATCAATTTCTTGTCATACAGAAATCACCTGAAATATTTGTTTCAGTGGAGCAGCAACACTTTAGAGCAGCCTGGGGATGTGACAGGTACGAGGTCTATTATTTCACTTGGATTTAACCAGATAGAACAGCTTTCAAAGTACATTACTGATAAGGGATGGTTTGATATGAACAGCCTAACTTTATTAGAGGCTCAGCTGATTCAGAGGCCCAGAAATAAGGTAGCTGAAAATCCCCCAGTTCTTCGATAACTCCAATGCTGTGTAAGAACGGGAGACCGATGAGATGCTGATAAATAACAACCAGCATTTGAGGAAGGAAATCAATTATCATGAACAGATTTTCCAGCTTTTGAATAGGAAGATATTAACTTCCTAGACGTAGGCAGATTTGAAAGCCCAAAGCAAGGAAAACCTAAATATTTACAAGCGCTGTATTCTCAATATAGTATTAAAAAAGGAACAGATCTCTCCCTGTTTGTCTCAAGCATTTCCAAGCTTTTATGACAGACTAGTTGAGAAGTTTCTTACCTTGCCGTCTTCGCCACGTGTACTTCGGAGCTCAATTAGATATGGTTATTAAACAGTTGCCACCTTTAACAATCATAACTCCAAAGACCCATTAAACTGATGAAGTTAAAGAGGACAACCTTAAGTGTGAAACATTAAAAAAGGAAAAAAACAAGTTGCACTCTTGACTGAAGGAGACAGAATTACTTACAAGGAAGGCTAATCCATTCGACCTGCTAAAGCAATATTTCACGTCTGATTAAAAACATGCCACTCTATGTACACAGAAAAGGCCGGAGCACGATGGCATTGGGCCACTCCTGCTCTAGCCAATATTTTCTGTGAACTTGTGGGGAACTGGCAGAAACATTAATCTTCTTTCCATCCCCTCTCCCCCTCCCCATTAAATCCGCTCTGAGGAAAACACTCTCTCATGAAGCCTATAGGGAAGATGTCCCTGCTGAGACAGGATAAAAGACTCTTACATGACTCTTACTAGCCTGTATGGGTCCATCAGTGGCTCATATCCGGGAAAGCAATCTTATAGTCTGTTGATCTGTGAAAGAGCCCTCTACAGATTGTGAGCGATGAGCGTGCCCCATCTAGTTCCCGTTACAAACGCACCTTTGCAAAACAAACATGCCACCAGCATTTTGTGGCTGTAGTTTACTAGATTCTGTTATCATGGCAATCACAGAGAGGTAAAAAGATAAAAGGGACTGTGGAGAACAAAATATATAATCTTTTTTTTAATGCTGTGTACATTCTTAATTCTCTTTTCAATCCCCTGGTGTTGTAGGACGCTAAATGCACTGGAAATTTAAATTGGCATCCAGCATCCAAATCACTGAAAGAAGAAGTGCAGCAGACTAGAAAATGAAAGAAGCCAAAAGGCAAAAAAGTCTAAGCACAGCTGCTGGCATATTTCCCCTTTCTCTCCCCCGTTTTGCAAGTCACACTATTTTCTAATTTGCGAGGAAAGAAAATTAACCTGTAACAGAATGTCACAGTCTCTGCCACACAACAGGGGTTTGTAGCACATAAGCCTCAGTAAAAATTAATCCTAACTTGTAAATAAGGAGTGAATTCTCTTAATGATATAATGGGGCCAGCTCCTTTTCTTGAATTAAGTATCTTGAGCAATGGAACCTGTTTTACAAGCATTAAAGAAACTTATTCCAAAGCTTGAAATAGTGGTGCGGGTTGGTTTTTTTTTTCTTTTATTAATGGAGTGCATCTGGGCAACTTTATAATTCAACCCTTTGTTGTGTTTCTGAGGGTTCAGATCTTTTAATCTGGTCTAGTAGTAGATGCGTTTATCACTGGATATTGAATAGGAAATGAGTCTCATCTATGTATCTTTAGAATACAGGGTGCATCTCAAAAAGCAAGACAAGTCTTACATTTATCTGGCCTACCTGGGCAATGTGAAAAAAAAAAGAAGGCAAAATCTCAGCAGGCCATGGAGATTGCACAAGGGGCAACCCACTAGTTGGAAATGGTAAGACACACTGGAAACATGAATTGCTTACACGCACCTTAATTGTCTCAAGTGCCTTCAGTCTGATGCTCCTCTGAATGGTCAGGATTCTACCATTATCTACATGTTTATTTCTAAACAATGGTATGGGGAATTTGTATGACTAGGTAGAATGCACCCCCCCAAAACAAAAAAAAAACCAACAAAACCCCCCAAAACCTGGGCACGAGGACAAAATTCAAATTAAGTGTTCTGATGGTTATCCTGTGCTACTTCAGGAGAACACTAAACTGTTGCAAGTTCTCAGAGCTGGCATAATCTAGCCTAGGGCTGAATTGTCCTCAACTTCACACTGCTATTTAGCCAGGCAAACATTAACAATGGGACCAAGAAAAGTGGTTTAGGGAATCTCAAATATGTAAACAATATCAGAACTGAAAATTTGTGTAGCAGAGAGGAAACCTTCCTATGATACTACCCAGAAAAGCAAGCCAGCCTTTGAGAACTTCTTTTGTGCATGTCTCTAATAACTGTTTATGGGTGTCTTTGACATAAAGTTATCCTCTGTCAAAGGGATCAGCAGTACAGATATTAAGTAAATTTCATTAAACTAATTATGAGATCTAGCCCTTTTGGAGTTGTTTCTGGTTTTGTCTCCACTGTCCACTACAAAGTTCTTGATCCCAGGATATAATCCTCAAAAAAGTTAAGACATCCCCTTTCTTGTATGAGAAAAAATCAAACGGTTGTGATTTACCTATGAGATTCCATGAGCAAAAGATAGGTTTTTCAAAAGTACCTGGGTTGCTAAATCTTCTGGAAGCCAGAAATTTATAGGTAGTGACTGGGATACAAGCCCTTAAATGTTTTTTTTTCTACTATAAAAACTAAGTTGTTTTGAAAACTGTAGTAAATCCAATGCTTCTCCTTCCTTCTGTGAAATGTAATTGCTACAGGCTCACTGAAGAGAGGATATTTACTGGGCCGCAGTTTAGTAAAGCTTATCTGCACAAACACACAGGTAAATTAGAGTGGTTTGACTTGGAAAAGAAACACCACATTTCAATGTAAGCATCTTTTAAAAGCTCTTTCGTCATTACGCTTACATATAGATGATACAGCACAACACTGCAGGATGAAGTCATTCAAAGCAGTGTTTTATTTTGAGGGTCTGGCAAACGAACAAAAATGGCAAAGAGAAACTAAGGAGCAAAAGGGTGGAGGGGGAAATTATTCAATTTGATTTGTAGCAGTTCTTCCGATGGGATAAATTCAGCTGTTCATATCCTATTCTTGTATTTTTTAATTTTACAAGGATGAGTAACAAGTGAAGTTTTGCATCCTGCTCTGATCAATTCTTTACCTCTTGCGTTCACAGCATCAGTATGTAAAGTTTCATCAACATATGCCATCAGACAAAAGATAACTCTGCATATCCCCCGATTTACTTAGGCTGTCTTTACAAAAACCCAGATTCATCACTTAGCCATTCACACTATATTGCAACACCCGTGATATTATTTGGTCTTTTGATGTAGCTTTTGTTGCTCAACGATCATTTTCCTCTAGCTTGTAAAGATTATCTATGCATTCATATTCCATAATTCTATCTTTCAGAGCTATAAGGAGTTTAATTTTGATTTCTTTGAAACCAACTTCATGAAAACTGTTTGACCATAAAAGCTAATTAGTAAAGACTCTCAGTGTTAATCATGTGCAGTAGTTTATAGCTGGAGGATGCAAAAAGACTGTTTCTTCCATAATAACTGCTGCATTTCATCATCTTAAGCTACACAGCAATGCAAAGGTAATGACTTTTTTATTTTATCTTTTTATGATGGGACTCATCAATACGACTATCCATTTTCAGTTTTTTTCTCACATCTGCTTGCAATATCCAGGAGAAGTCTCTGGAGAATCATACAATCATTTTCAGATGCTAGTACACTGAAAAATGAGGATTTTGAGATCCCGAGAAACATTAATGCCATGCAGCCTAATAATACAAACGTTAGCTCTGCCTTTTACTTATTCACATTACAGGCAGTTAAAAAACCCGCTAAGAAGGAGGCAAGACAAAGCAGTTGGCTCTGTTCTCCGAGCCAAGGGAACTTCTGTACTCTGCTCTATGGGTGGGCCCTGAGCAGAAAAGCTGGTTTGCTCCATTTGTGCCAGGCTGCAGAACCAACTTTCTAGGAACGTTCAAGAAAGAAAAGCCTTAACAGAGCACCCGATACAACTCACATCCTTGGGGACAAACAATTTTAAGCAGGTAATGGCAATATGATTCCTGGCTGACTTCTCGGCAAAGGAAAAAAAAAAAAAAGAATAATGTTGTATCGATCACAATCCTTCTGTGGCTTGTATGGCCCATGGTGGCTTAAGGAACAAACATCATCTAACTGCCTTTCTCATTCCTAAGGGGTGAGCACAGTCTGAATCTGCAGACTTCAGTGGCTACCTTAGTGCTGGGTAGGGAAAATTCTGAGAAGCTTCACTAACCATCATGCAATTCATATGTTACTTGCAATCAATTTTTTTTTTTATTGTTTGATATTTGCAAAGTACCAACAGTGTTCTGCACCAGCAGGTAAAGGCATGAAGAAAGTTCCCGTCACAAAGAAATTGCCATTTAGATACACTGTGTGCTGACAAAGGAGAGTGTAATGGGAAGCAAAGAGTGAGCAGCATAATTGAATGATGCATTTAAGCATACATTTTGTTATCTCTGTGGGGTTTTATGTTTGTTTTCTTCTTGACTTATTGAATTTGGTGTTCATACTTTTCAATCATTCATTAGCTAAACAGTTCTCTTGTGGTTTGCCTAGATTAGGAAATGAGGACTGGGACAAGCTAAAACTAGGAAAAAAGGTGGGTATTTTGTTAAATGGAGGCAGCTCACATCACTTCTGGAACACCTCTCGGTACTTACTCATTAGCATTTACCAAAGAGCTGCCTGATGGAGGCTATACTCCACAGAATTAGTTTATCCTTAACACCAGTCAGTGAAGCCTTTCCAGACAAGATGGTTTGCGGCAGACACTGCAAGTTGGCCAGCCAAAACTCAGGCAACCAAATCATTGGGATTTGGAACATAAAAAGAATTTAGGCAGAGTCTGTCTAATTAACTTGACAGATCATGGAAAATGGGTGATCTTTTTAGCATCTGTCAGTCCATTAGAATTTGTTCTGTGAGACAGCATAATGGAAAGGATTTATGGAAGGATCCTTTGTTTCCTCCTCATAAGGAATCACAGAGCAAGCTGTTACAAACCATTTCATATTACTTTAGATCTCTTCAGAGAAGGTCTCCATACCTGAACCAGTAACTCAGATTCTCTGTGTAGTAATGACTGTTTTTCTCCGTTGAAGCAATGGAAGCAATCTATAAAACCAATTTTAAACAGCTACCTTGGGCAAAGTAATTTGGAAAAATACCTGGTTTTCTCTATTGACCATAAAGAAAGCACCGAACGACCAGCCCACATAGGGTATCTGCAGAGTTGGTATCAATATGCAATTACAACATGTTGTTTAAGATTCATCCAGATTCTCAGTCAATACTCATGGGAAACATAGGTTAGCAAACATTACAAGCCTAACAAATACCAAATCTGCATAGATCCTTTCCAGTGGAGGTATCTGTCACTTATTTCCTAAGCATCCACTAGGAATGTAGTGATGAGGGGATATTTGCAATACAAAGTGTTAAGAAAACAGGTAAAATAAATCACACATAAAACACTTAGAAAATTCCAAGTATTTAAAGTGGGTCAATTTATGGGTAGACTTTCTGTGGTGCTACCCTCATCTAAAGGAAGCGAACAGTTAAATGAAGAGGTTGAGCATGCAGGGACAAGATGATGTGACTATCTCCCAGTTAGGTCAAGAAAATACTTTCACAAGAGTGATTTTATCCCATTTTATCACAATGTAAGTAAAACTTCTTCCTGACTAGGCAAGCAAAGATTAGATGCTGTATGGCAATTTTCTTGGATAGGAAATACAGGAAAAAATTCTATTGAGAAATCTTACAGGGATATCCTTAATTAGCCAATAAATTGTGCTTGTGACTATGGATATTATAATCTCTTGGGGTAATAACCACATTTCCCTATGTGCTTGTCCCTAACTGGGAATAAAAATATCCCAACCCACCAGCCCAACTCCAGCTGGTTTCCACAACCCCATTATTGGAATATTATTGCTAATGAAAATAAAATCTACATTCTAAAAATATAACCACAGTGTATATTCAGGGTCTCCAAAACCACATTGAGATCTTGTTAGTCAATATTGTTCCTTCCTGCTGGGGCAGAATTACGGATATTTCTTCAGAAGTGTCAGCTCAGGTTCAGTTCTGACTTTTAAACGCAAGCGATGCCCAAGCTACCTTTTCACACTGCATTCAGGATTCAAGAAGTTTTCAGGACAATACAGGTGATTTACATACAGCTTAAAATGGAAGACGATGAAGTCACCTACATTTATATTCAATACTGATGTAAGCCACAGCATTTAGCATTTCCACTCACTACATACAAATTTGTCCAGACATTTGGTGGACTCTTCTGGCCATAATTTGTTTCAGGGGCCAATTATTACCGTCAAGGTGACTGTCATCTTACACGAAGAGGTGCTTAGCTACTGTATTAGACTCTATAGGTGGAAAAATAAATAATAATAATAAAAATCTCACACCTTTTTAGATTTATATTTAGGATAACAGTGTCCTCTCAACTATCCTTGCAATGTTATATTTCAGAAGTAAATCAGAAACCACAGCTATTGGAACATGCTTATCTAACAGGCTTGGGGCCTCTTCTTGGAGAATCAGTTTAATTAAGTGTGGGGGATTTTTTTAAATCTCATTTCATAACACTTTGTTTTTTGTATGAAAGGAAAAAAAAATAACTTGCAAAATATGTATCCCACATTCTGAAAGCTCTTTTTGGAACATATGGTCTTATCCTTCAGAAATTATGAGTTCTCTTGACACGGGCTGTGACAATCAAGTTGCATATGAAGTACTGCTATATTATAATTACTCAGATATGCCAGGCTTTTCAACAAAACTTTCCCAGAAGTTCCTGTCACTCAATTTGGAATGTGCATTCAGAGATTTGAAGCTTTAATAAGCCTTGATTGAGTTAAGTAAAGGCCCCACCCAGCCTGCAAAGGCAAATCTCTGCTAGTTCTGCTGAGTGTCTTGGCAATAGTTAGCCCCAGGCAATGAATACTGAGTCTAAGGCAAGTTTCAGAGAATTCAGAAAGCTTCAAACTAGAAATGAAGTTGCCCATGAAAATAGCATCAACACACTCTCATCTCCTGGGAACAGATGGATCCATCACATAATGCTTTGTGAAATGAGAAACGAGCCACACTGGAAGTGTGGTACCATGTTACAAAGCCTGCTTGCATTTCCTCAACACCTTCCTATAAAAAGACAGATTATTGACATTATGTTAATACATTTCAAGGGGGTCATCTGATAGTCTCTTAACTTAATAATGGAGTGAATTTGGCTGGTGTATTAGCTGTTGCCCATGTGAGTTGCATTTTAAGTCTAAATCTGAATTTAGTCTGGATGGAATTTGTATCTCTTCCAGATCAATTCTGTACAACTATAAATCCTGTATTTTAAGGAGCTGTGCCCCGTCACTTCTCAGTGAAGTGCACAGTTTCTGATTTTGTCGGCTTTCTCTCTGCAATTCCTTTTCTAAAATCCAAACTTCCTCTCCAAAGGATGCATAGAAAAAGTAAATTTACAGTGATAAGCTCTGACAGCTCACTTCAGCACAGCAAACAGACCTATGTAGAGCTTTTACATCACCCTAGGGAAATGCAAATACAGTTTAGGGCTGGGCATATTCAGAATATGCCTCTGTTCACAGACTTGCCCAGACCCATGCGGTGTAGTTGAACTAAACAGCAAACTTTTCAGCCACGCACCGGACCCATCATTGCAGGAAGATGGATCCACAGATGGGAGCTCTTCATGGGTCAGCAGCCTCCAAACCTCCCGTTCCACAAGAAGCACGTAGATCCTCTGAACACACCAAGCAGATTAGCACCGAGATAATTCCAGCCTGTGGCCAGATATTCATTCTGGGGATCAGCCAGACTTTCCACTCAGCCAATCCATTTTTAAAGACAGTGTCTTATTAGCTCCTTACAGTTCTTGAATTACTTTCTCGAGTCTTTCTAATGAGACAGCAATCTGTCCAAGGGTATTAAGAGAACTAAATGATAGACCTTTACTTTCTGCTTTGATTACACAGGTGTATTCAAAGGTTAGGGGGGTGACAGCAAACTGGAACGTGGGAAAACTCCCACAGAGCAGATGTAAGCTACAGGAACAGTCTTGTGGAAACCAGCTTTTTAGCTTTGCAGAGAACAATGATTTTTTCTTCTACCTCCCCTAACAGATAATAGACACAGCACACTCACCTTCCCCTGTGAGTGAAGCCAAGTATAGCCTTCAGCCCTACACATAGAGTGTTCTGTATTCACACCCAACCTAAACAAACTCAAAATATCCACATCAGCTCTTTTCCTGCCATTTACATTTTACTGACCTTTAATTAAACCAGTTCAGCAAGGTGCAATTTTTAAATGCGTTTTTCTAGGTCCACCTCCCAAGATGCAAGCAGTATCAAGAAATGACAGTCACTTACTCCCAGAAAGATAATCAAATGTATTTTGCTAGCCATTCATTAACACCTACTGCTCAAAGCCTCATTCATTCTTGCTTTATCATAGTCTTCAATCCATCGGCCTAATGTGTGTGGTTTGCCAACTGGTACCACAGTGGGACATGCACATCACTACAGCTTCTGCTTGGCATGTTTTATTTCTAACAAAATGAGAACTGTAGAGTCTTAGAGTCACTAAAACAACGGAAAGGACAACAGTGAAACTTTTCCCCCATAACTTCACCTGTTTCCTACATGGACTTTTCCATGGGAAACCTGTCATGTAGGTGTCCTTCGAGTCAGCAGTGAAAACAGATGGGAATGATTCATCTCACTCCAATATGGATCCATAAAGGACTGTGGGATGAATCCCTTCACCTGAGAAGGTGGAGAACTGTTTCAAAGCCAAGTGGGAATAACACAAACACCAGCAATGAGTCATGCAAGCAGGGAACCACATGGAAACTCAACATGTTTCCAATGGAAATGAGGCAGTTTGGTTCTTCACTTCCCTACACAGAAGTTTAGATTTTATATTTAAATTTTTATTACATGCATCTATCCTTTTTTTTTTTTTTACTTTTTTTCCATGAACACTTCCCATAGAAAAAACATGGTCAGAAACCTCCATTCATACATGCTCTGCAAAGCAAATAAAGCACCTTCAGTGGTAACCATTTTATGTGAAGCACAACAGAAAGAATACACTGAAACAGAGAAGCTTCTACTAGAAGAGCATGGCAGCACCATATGCTTTCACCCCTTGTACATTTTGGGTTGATAAGCTCCTGACAGCTTCAAGAGTTGGGTGCTCCGTGCATGGGTTATGCACATTGGTTACACCCATGAGGCATCACAGTTAAAGCAGCACAATTTGCATGAATAACTTCAGCTTGAAAAAAAGGTTGGGAGCCATGCAAGAGCACCCCAGTCCTCTAATGGCCTCCCTGAGGCATACAATGGGTTCCTTCAATCTGTGGATGTAGGTGATTTCTCAAGACCATGAAAATCATTCATAGCTTGCATTTTTGCTCTACCATCAAAAGGTGCTTTATTTCAACTTATTTTTTGCCTTTTGGTATTCTTCCTGAACTCAAACACTTCCTCAGTCTTGTCCAGTAAACTCCTGTCAGCTGAACACTATCATGTGGCTGCCCTCCTATCCCCCTGATCGTGGGAACACAAGTCACAGGTTAGAGTATTAATCCATGAAACCTCTGCCCAAACCAATGAGACTCATACAGGCTCTGGAAGAAAGAAACCGCTCCAAAACAGAGAAAACTCTCCATGCTGCATCCCTTTGATGCCCTCCATCAATCCAGCAACATTTAGATGATAACATACTGCGTGCAGGCACAAAAGAACATACTTTAAATAGTAGTCTTGTTACAAATTTATAAACATAGCTAAGCAGCAGTAATATCTCCCTTCATGCTCGCTTTTGGAACAGCTGCTGTCACCGTTGCAGACCATCTGCAGATTGGAAGGTATCTTAGCAAATACCTCCAAATTCCACCTGCTTAATAAGTAGGTAAGGAGTGACAATCAAAAGCAGACCCACAGGAAGGTATGATTGTGCTTGTGTTCCTGCACTTCTAGCTCTTAGGACTCATTTCAAGCTTTTGTTGATGAATTGGACCTGGGTTGGTTGAAGCTGAACCACTGAAGTCAACGTTGCGGAGAACTGCCCTGCCACTTGTGAATTCATTTTCATGAGCACCAAAGGGATGCAGTCTAGCTCAACCACTCTCTCTCCAGTCTTTAGAATAGGCTTGGTTTTATTTTTGAACATAATGATCTGTCATTTACACCATCTGATGGCTGCTCTCAGAAGACCTATGTTCACTGCTTGGCGTGTTACCGAGCTTTCCTGAGTTTGGAAACAAAGTTCACCCTCTGGATTTTGATGTAGGGCAAGACACCCTGAAGGTTTCATGGGGAATTTGATGCAGACAAGCTCAAGGAAAGGAAAAGGATGTGTAGAGAAGTGCTTGTTGTATGGGCAGCAGGAGGCAGCTCCATGCGTAGGAGGTGAGAGAAGGCAGCACGCTGAGAGTGGGAGAAGGCTACAAAGAAAGTCAGCTCTGAGAGAGGAGAGTGAGGAACATAAGGAGTATCACAGTGTGTGGGATGAGATGAGAACAGAGATGTAGGTTTTTAGAGAACTTTAAAACAATTATAGGTTTTTACCATGGGAGGTTCTGTTTGACTAGATCAGAGTGCTTGCTTCCTTGATACGTGCCTAGAATTAAAGCTTTCTTTGAAAGAGCTTGGTAACACTATTTCATACTTTCAATTAACATTTTATTTAAATGCTTTAAGATAGCTTCTAGATATATTAAAGACTTACTGATGAAATCTTGAATGTAATTTACATATCTAAGTCAGATTTGCATTCAATAACAAGACAGCTTTCCAGTATGGAGCATGCCATCAATAGCCCCCCTTTACTAACATCTCACTGGAGTTCCCTAGCTGCAGCATTCCCTTCAAATTCAAAAGGCTACAGACTTTGCTGAAAGAAAGGGGACAGTGATCACTGATTACCGATCATTGATCATACCTATCAATGATCAGGTAGCTTTCCCAAATGTTAGCCTTGTGATCAGGATGTGGAACAGGGTGCACAGGGAGGGGGTTGAGTCACCATCCCTGGATGTGTTTAAAAGACGGGTAGATGAGGTACTTAGAGATATGGTTTAGTAGAGGACAGGAATGGTTGGACTTGATGATCTTAAAAGGTCTTTTCCAACCTTGAGAATCTCTGATTCTGTGATTTAAATTCATTACAGATTACCATTTAAATGTGTATTTCGTTTAGCCACCACTTGGAAATACCTCCAGGAGTTTTCTGAGAGGTACAAGCCTAATGTTTTAATTTAATATTTTTTTCTGTTAAAATGGGGGAAAACTCTTCATACCCTTCCTTCAAAACAGCTCAAAGTGTCAGCATCTTTCCACAGTACATCTGCACGCTTCCCTGGGGGATTTTCCATTACAGAATCATATCTCAGTTATCAACTCTCAGCACCATAAAGCACATATGGGATATGTGATTTAAAAAAAAAAAAAAGGCCTTTTTTTTCCCAATCAGGAAATACCAGTAAGAAAGACCAGTAGTTGGAGCAGATTTATCCTTTTTTTTTTGGAAAGCACATTTACAGAGTTACTGTGTGTAGAAGACTAAAACACATGGTGAGAGAAGCAAAAGAAGATTGATGCATGGCATGCCTGAGAGCAGCAGCCCGCTGGTGAGCATTGCACTGGCAGTACTGGATGCAGGAATATCATGTGCACCTGTCGCTAGTTATTCTGGGAGGTTCTTACCTGAGCAGAACAATATCAAAGATGGGCTTGGCAGAGGTTTGGGGCTTTTATTTTGTTTTGTGTGTTTTTTTGCTTTGGACAGTTTGGTTTTTCTTATTGATGGTTCACCATAAGATTTATAGAGACCATAAGTTTTATAAGGTCAGAAGAGACCAGCTTTGATGCATGCAGGATATTGGGAAAGAAGAAGAAAAAAGTAATTTCAGGCTTTTCCTTATTTATTGGTAATGCTTGTTGCCTTATTTATTGTTTTTGTAAACTCTAACCATAATTCTTTAAATCTGTGCTTTGTCTCACAGAATGAAGAATTAATCCAAAGTTGAATTTACAAAAGGAAACTTGGGTTTTGGTTTTGGTTCACCTGAAGAAAGCTTTACAGACTGGACACCTGTATCTCTTGAAAAGTAGAGTATCAGGAGTTATAACAGCCCTAAAAAACCATAAAACCACAATGATATAAAGCATCTTGTTATTTCTGCGAAAAGAGGTTAGGGAAAAGGCTGAGATGATTTTCCTGCAGATATTTCTTTCCATAGTTGCCTCTTCTCAACTTTGCCAGCCTGTCTTTCAAAGAACTCCTAGATAATACCGGATGAAGGGATAAAGCATCGGCTTCCTCCTGACCAACGACTTTTACATTGCTCTAGAGATCAACAGGTCCTGCCACATGTCTTCTGTTACTCACAACCCACTACCAAAGCCCCACAGCATTCCACAAGTCAATAAAATATCAATTACTTAAGATGAAAATTTGAATTAGAGCAGCAAGCCAAACCTGACTGTCAGATTTTCAACATCTGCCTGAACTCAGAATTTTCTCAAATGGGTGAATATCCACAAATGTCTGTTATATCCCTGGCACTGTGAGACAAATTCACGATGGGAATTTATTTCCCATTTATGTCCCATTACTTGATGGAGCTGCTGAAGAAAGTCAATCACTCACAAGATAAAATGGAAGGCAGAAGAAATGAGGTACAGGCTCCCACTGCCTTGCTCTGATTATACAGTGCTGCAAGAAAGTACAACTGAAAAAACGTTTTCTAAGTCCTTAAAATAACATTTTTCATATTTTTTTAATCACCTTGAGTACATACTATTCATCAGACTCACTGTTTTTACAGAAAAACTTCAAGCACTCAATCTAAACCCCTTGCATTATACAAAGAGGATCAGAGACCAGAGAAGTACTGGGGTTATGGAACAAGTCCATGTGTAGCTCAGACAAATCAATATCCCCTTTAAACCACATCACTCCTTTACACCTTTCAGGTTTTGAAATAGAAGACATAGTTGCTGCTTTAACTGAATATTTTTCTCATATTATTTATTTTCCCATTTCTCCATGGGCAGTATTATCTTGAGGGATACTATGGGGTTTTTTCCTGCTTCACCTACCAAACTGTTATTTCCACAGGTATTCTCCATAACAGAGAGGAAAACCATCACCACTGCATCATTTCTATAAGGGAAAGCTCACATGAAATGCTAATTAAATGGTTCTGCTACTGTACCCTTTCTTTGGAAGTAAGAGGTAGCTGTCAAACACAGCTCTGGACACAAGCGTGCAGCTCCTCTGAGGAGCAGGTCATGGAGGGAATCAATAAATAAGGTATCTTCTTCATTAATCACTTTCTGAAGTTTTAAATCAGGCAGAACATTTACAAGTTGCTCATCAGGTTTCTTTTTTGTCACCTTTTTCCTTGTCTTTCCACCACTCAGCATGCAGACGGTGCTTTGGTTGCACAAGTTTCTGCTGATGCCAGAGCTGGCCGCTGCGCCGAGCCCGCAGCTCCTCTGGGGTCAGAGGTGCAATATCTATTCTGTTATTAGAGAAATTACTCAGTGCAACTTCACAGTTCAGCAAAACAGACTTGCTGCTTGTATGCACTGCGTGTGCAAGCCTTAACAAGCACTTAAAAGTTTTTCTTCCTCTGTTCCTTCATGGAAACATCCATCTTTAACAGCTTTAGAAATGTTAGCGAGCACGGTTTCTTTCTCTACTTAACTTTAATAAGGAATTACTACCTTGCATATAATAAGGTTTCTAAAGAGCTGGATTTCTCTTCCTGCTATAAATTCAGAAGCAAAAAGTTAACTCTTTGCTTTAGATAAAAACTGAAGAAAGTAACAGGTGGCTTTTTAGTGACATGATTACTTTTATTATTACATTCTGAATTTTCAATGTTAGCAGCACCCATCTCTTCTTGTGAATGTCTTTCCAAATGCAATTGCTTTATCCAAGTTACCGCTGTTTATTTCTGCAGGGGCAGGACCGGGGAGAAGCAATGCTATTTCTGCAATATTTTATTTTATTTACTCTCAATGAAAATGAGAAGGTCTTTTTTACAGCTGCACGGCCTGTAATGTCAGCTCCAAGCAATCAGCTAAAAAAAAACCCCACAGTCACTTTGCAGGTTTAAAATAAAAAAAAAAAGAAGAAAAGAAGAAAAAAGAGAAAGAAGAAATCAATTCATGTTGTCACAGTCTATCTAGAGTCATATTGTCCTCAGCCATTGATACAGAATGAGAACATCTGGGGATTCAATTACTCATGACATGAATAATAATATTTCATTTTTGTTAAATAAAACTTCTTAGTTGCAGGAACTTCTGCTCACTTTACCATGTGATCCTGGAATGAAATGTATGAGCGACTGAGACATGGCAAGCCAAAGTCCCTTTGGCATCTATGAGCACACTAGTGCGAGGTGCAGCTGTACTCACACAGCCCCCACACCCTCCCCCCAGAAAAATCTTAAGAAAGAAAATATTTTTTGACCATCTAGTTATAAGATGAGCTTCTGAGCTCCCAGCCCTAGCAGATTTCCTAAATGTCACAGTCACCTTTTAGAAGCTTGAGTCAGTAGCCTGGTCCAGAAAATCCCACTTGCCCTTTGAACCAACGTCAGCAGCATCCGCAGTTGTCCAGTGCCTTTGGTTAACGCAAACCATATATCTAAATAGTATCAGGAGCCAGTTAGCCCCTTATTTTTAGGTTTCCACTTCACAATTCTCAATTCATGTTTCAAGAGGATGCTACTGAAACCGAGTTTCTATGTGTATATTCTTGTTGCTTAATCAAGTAGAGCTGTCTATAGTCTTAGCGACAAAGCCAGGATCAAACCAGATGACACTCATTTTACAGCAATGAGTAAGCAGCAATACTCATGCTAAAATTGCACTGACTAGTGCAATCACTTATCAGCAGAACTGTTCTCCAAAATTAAGCACATGAACCACTGTGAGATGAGTATCTAAAAGTTCAGAAGGAAAATAGCCAGAAAGCGATGAAAGTCACTTCTCTATTACTAATTTTTTTTGTGTGTTAGGTGAAACCTTGTTTTCCCTCCTGCTTTCTCCATGAGCATTCATTGAGGTGAGAGTATGGCAAACACACATGATTTGCATCCACTCTACAACATCATGGCTTTGCTAAAGCTCAAACATTCCCTGCAGAAAACAGTGTGAAAGCTCTAAAAATTCCAAGGGTCTGAATGAAAAATATATTCCATTACAGGTCGGCTAAGAGAAGTGCTGCACCGGCACTTAGCTGTTGTAGAAGTGCTGTGTAGAGCACAGCTTGTAAAATACATTGGGAGAATGTACACAGAAAGTGGGGTAGGTCCTCAGTGGCTCCAAATTGGCAAAACATCTTTGCTACTCAGAGAGTTGCAGCACCACGATGAGAGACCACTCCAAACACGTGAGTTTGGGGCTCACGGTCATCTTCTGCTGACCACAGGAAAACTTTTAGGGGCTGCCTGTTTCTAACAGCAAGGCACAGTCATGAAAATCTGCCTCATCTCACTGGAAGAATCCCAAGTCAGCACCCTCAAAAAATAAAGGACGGTCACCAATTACTGCTTGCAGATCTTGTGTCTGGCTTTATGTAACCTACCTAGTCCCACTGTGATCGTTGCCTTTTAAAAATGTGTAACATTTATGGGCTCCAGTAAAAATGTTTTTAATATAATGTAGATGAAGTATAAACTGTTAACCTTGAACACTGGGGATTGTGTTAAATTCTCGGGATTTTTTTTTAACCTCTTTCAATAATTTACTAAGGATTTGCTTGTAATTCACAGCAAATTTTTTGGAATCATTAAAGTTGTTGCAACTTTCTGTATATGTCACAATAGCTATTATTTCATAAATAAAAGCGATGCTTAGAAGGCAGAGAACATTGAAGAGAACACTAAACTCAAGTTTTTGCTGTTCCAGGAGCATCAGTGTGGGTCTCCTGACACCACCCATCTTACTACTGCTCCTCTGGGACCAATGGTAAGGGTGACACACAACAAATCCAGTGTATCGGCAGTTAATTTCTAACTGTAAAAGGTATGGTACAGTATTCTGTATTGTGTCATTACACAGATATAGCATAATATAGGATACATGCCTTGCCTGTGCTGTAGCAAAGGTACTAAGAGAAAACTCCTCAACTTTTCTGGGTCAACAAAGGACTCCTTGACTTCAGTTGTTGGACTGCTTGCTGGGCTGCTTCTCCAGATGTGTGTATGTGTATATATATATATATATATATACACACGCACAACCTTTTCCCTCTCAGATGTATATTTATATCTGAGGTTTTTCCCACAAGTTTGATCCTTTGCACCAACTTTCTAAATAACGTTCTCAGGAACTAAAGTGCTAAAACAACACTTAAGCAAAGGATTCACACAAATTACTAACTCCAAGCAGGGAAATGAAACAAGGAGGGGAACAAATATCTTTATATTTTAAGTTAGTTTCTTTTGCTGTTTCTTACACTGGAACAGCCTCTCAAAATCCACCTGTAATGGTCCATTCCTCTATCTTCACTCTACTTGCTGTTCAAAGGTTCACTTTTTTGAGCAAACCCAAGAAATACCATTCCAGTGACAGTCAAACTGAAATGTTCTCTGAAGACCAATGTACATTTAACTTAAACCAGTAAGATATTGCAACATTATTAAGTGGAACAGATAATGAACCTAAATAACTGCTCAATCTTGTTAGTGTAGCCCTCATATACCTTCCATTTTTCTTCAAGCCCTGCTGCTTAGCATTCATACTGCCTGATTTGAGACTAAAATTAGATTATAGGAATGCGTGCTTTTTACAAGAGGTCTTTTATTTGTTCCATAAAGTATTTAGCACTCTTTAGGCACTGTATAAATAAAAATAATCACGATCTTGGAATTCACCTTCAGGAATGGAAATTAAGAGATCTGAGTCCTTAAATTTCTGCTGCACGTTATCCTCATTGGGCACGTTTGGATGGCAATGCTTTGTAAGATGAGTTAAAAAGATGCTTGGAAGTCTGGTAAAGGTGAATAACTGGGGAGGGTGGGGGAGT
>VZTU01005830.1:65661-86193 GCA_013400835.1 Zapornia atra | reverse complement strand
GGGGTGGGGGGGGGGGAGGGGGTGGGGAGGAAAAAGGGAATATGTCTCTAGTAGTAGAGATACAATAGGGAATAAAAATAAAACCCCTACTAGCCTTTTAAGACAAAGGTCTGCTGTCAAATTCATTAGTGTTTGTGAGAGAACAATTGTTGATGAAAAATGGCTGTGGGTTCAAAACCCAGGTCACTGAGTAAAATCACTTACGCTCATTTTAAGACTCAAAGGCTGTGTGTAATTAGGACCTGTCTCAAGACTGTGAGCTGTGATTTCTGAGGACTCCACACCGTGATAAGTTTTACTGCCTTCTGGGTCAGAGCTGCATCAAGTCCAATGATCATTTTTGTCTGACTTTCCCCCCTCCTTCCCAGAGTCTATATTTAGGACTTAAGTACCAAATAATGAAAGTTTTTTTGAGGTTAAGCATTCCAATGTCCTCAAAACTCCAGTTGGCATCCACTTACGTCACTTGGCACTTTAATACTTATAAAACTCAGTCTACTAGGATTCACCTTAAATTAAAGCTATCATCAGGTGAAACCTCTAGTTTATACTATTCCCCCAGGCTCCACTTGCAGACAATGGAAAAAGAAAAAAACAATTCCCCAAGGTTATTCACCCTGTCCTGAGATAAGCCACCTATTTCCCTTCATTTTCCCCTGGTTCCTTAGACTGAGGACTTTTGTGATAGCTAAATTTAGGCAGTGTGAATCCTGCCATCAGTGTCTCAGTATTTTTTAAATGCAAGTCATCAGTAAGCACATATGGTTAATCACCTCTATGCTCCTTAGGCTCCTCTTAAGATTTTAAAAATGTCTCTTCAGAAAGGGATCAGATTGCACATAAGTGTGTTTTAAGATTAACATTAGCTGTAAAAAACATATTTCAAAATGGATGTAAAACAAGGGAAAAAAATACTGACAGCTACTAGAAGGAATAACCCCGTCTCACATTTTAATTATATTGAAGCACTAAGGAAAAAAAATATCTGAATAGTTCAGAGACAACTTGTGTATTATTTCCTCAAAAAAACCCTGGATTCACTTACAATAACATCATACTCCATACCATCCCAAATAATTACTGCAATTTATATTACAGCACCTCTGAAAGACCAAACAGCATTAGGGCATTCCTATGCAGCACATCACAGTTAATAGGCAGTCCTGCTTGTGGTACAGAAAAACACCTCAAAGGTTAGATGAAAAATATGTGTTTAGAATTAAGCATCTGAGGCATAGAAAAAGGTCAAACATAAGATTTTTTAAAAAAAGAAATAAAAAATTAAGGGAGTGATTAGTTAAATTCAAGTCTCAATTTTAAAAAATGATTTTCTTCAGAAAGTGGCAGGCATCCAAATTATGGAAAACCTGCTCTTTAAGACTGTTGACTTTAGAACATTTAAATATCGAGGGCTGGAATCTTTTTTTCTTTTCTTTTTAATGATGTGGTTTCAGAAAAGATACAAGATGGTATCATTTCCAAAGACTAACTGTGGTTAGCTGCATATAGTTTGACATTCAAGAGATTTTAATGTTATCAGCCACCACTGCCTGCCACCCGGGATGAACAACATTTTTTGACCTATTATTTATATGCCTCTAAACTAAAGTGAGTTTTGAGAAGGGATTTGGATGTGCAAAGCAAAACTTCTTCAGGAGAAAGGGTCACAAATGGACTACGCTAAATTCCTGCTTTATTTCAGGGAGAATAAAACCTTCAGTAAATATTATATATCAAGGTGAGGATTGGCAGAGGTACATGTATGCGAGTAGGGTGGATGGGTGTTCAAGCCTGACAGGCAAAGCAGCACCAGTGACATGAGGGGACATCCACAGTACATGAAATGTAAGGGGAACAAGTATAACCTGGTGTTCTTGGAGTGAGAGAAGTTGCTTGGCCAAAGACCTCAAATGGAAGGACATCCAGAGGGCAAATAGAGAAGCTGCCCCTGGAGCTCCCTCTGTCCACGAAAAGCCAGTGAAGACAATTGAGATGTCAAGTAGGTCTTTAGTTGGTACCCCTATTCCTGTCAGAAAAGAAGCCTTTTCATTTATAGTAATTAAAATGCTCATAGATGTTTTATTAACTCACTCTACAGAGCCACATAGATTTTATAATTCATCCAAGTACTTACAAGTAGTTACTTGGGTTAGGCTGTCAAGACAGAAATGATTCAAAACCTTGTGTACTTAGCTCCTTGGAAGACATATCATTTCCCAACACAATGGTATGAGAAAGGCTGCTGACAGATAGTGATCAAGAGATTTCATTTTGCTTGTCATATGGTGGGTTGTCAATTCTTCTTTTCCCTTTAGATAAAAGCTTAGTTGCATTAGATTTAAATAATGGTGAAGTTGCAGGTTAACATTTTTCAAAAGTACTAAAGTCACTTTAGTACTTAAATTATATTTCCAAAATGCTGTAGACACGCAAGAACATAAGTCTCTACAGTAAAGGAAACTTAGAGACTAGTAAAGAAATTTATAGGAAGGTGGAGAATAAAACCCCAACTTAAGGGGGCTTAACATTTGTACCCCACTCCAGACCACTGCTTTAAATATATATATATATATTTCAAATTATTACAATTCTAAGACAAGCTGAAGATTTAAACTTCCATTTTGAACATACTTGACTGTTTTCACATCAGTGTATCCATGCCACTGCATTTAAGTGAAAGTTATATGATGGCCTTTACCTATCCTGGGGTGCATCAAGCACAGCATGGCCAGCTGGTCCAGGGAAGTGATTGTCCTGCTCTGCTCTTCACTGGTGTGGCCTCACCTCAAGTACCAGGTGCAGTTTTCAGCACCACAGTACAAGACGGACACAAAACCATTGGAGAGTGTCCAGAGAAGGACAACGAAGATGGGGAAGGATCTAGAGGGGAAGTCTTAGGAGGAAGGGCTGAAGTGCCTGGGTTTGTTCAGCCTGGAGAAGAAGAGGCTGATTGGAGACCTCATTGTGGTCTGTGGCTTCCTGACAAGGGGGAGCAAAGGGGCAGGCACCGATCTCCTCTCTTTGGTGACCAGGGGTAGAACCCGAGGGAACGGCACGAACCTGCGACAAGGGCATGTTTAGGTTGGGTGTTAGGAAGAGGTTCTGTACTGAGAGGGTGGTCATGCACTGGAACAGGCTCCCCGGGTAAGGTGTCACAGCCCTGAGCTGGGCCAAAGTCAAGAAGCATCTGGACGATGCCCTTAGTCCCATGCTCTGACTTGGCTGGCCCTGTGTGGAGCCAGGAGTTAGACTTGATGATCCTTATAGGCTCCTTCCAACTCAGGAGATTCTATGATTGAAACTCAAAACACAAGTTTTTCTGAGTTGTGCTCATGATTTAAGCAGGGTCTGCAGAGCTCTTTATGCAATTTTTTCTATGAAAAATATCTTTACAAATTATTCTCTTCAACCTTTAACAGGAAATAAGAACAGCTTAGATAAGGAATTAACCATTTAAACTTTACTCTCCTCTCCACCAAGCAAAATGTAAAATTGAGTCACTACATACAAGTGGAAAAGTAGCCCGACTTTTATTTCTGTTGTCATTACTAACCTAGCATTAAGCAAATAAATAATCCACACGGTTGGTCCGTATTTAAAATATTTGTTCTTCTTCAAATATAAAGTAACTTTCACAGAAACAAACAGAAGTGACTAGAGACTGAAATCATCCCTTTGATATTGAAGCCAAGTATTTTCTCGTTTAACCTCCAAACATCATCTCCCTCGTGCCCACAGGGTTTTGCGCTGTGCTCGAGCACGCCACCTCGCTAATTTACTGCTCCTGTCGACTGAGTAGCTCAGATGCTGGTAAGCAAAAGGGTGGTTAAGAGATTAGGTAAAAGATTTTAGGGGCTTATCTTCATTCGTTAATTGTCCTTTATCACCTTTAAACGGTGGCTTTCTCAAGCGAACCTATATTTCTTCTAATATTTTTAGTTTGGTATGTTATCGCAGGTAGCATCTATGTGATGTTGAGAGCAAATACAGTTTGAAATAGGACTGCCATAGCAGCTATAGAACATCTAAAAGGGAAAAAAAATAGGCCAGACCTTTATTAAATTTTAAAGTATGCCTTTGCTACAGTCTTGTAAAGATCCAAATAGGGTATTCAAATCTCTGGAGATCACCAGTATAATTTCTTTATCATGTTCCATTTAAAATTTAATTATGTAGTCTACAACAAGAAGTATCTGAGTACTCTAAATAGGTCATGCAATGAACAACTTAATATTATTATAAAGTTTTCCTTGTGAAGATCTGTTCTTTGATGTGCTGTTGCACAGAAATTCTTTCTTCGAAAAAAAAATATACATTCACAGATATAATAATGACATTTAACATAAAAATGATAAAGCTTCTTTATCTTATTTTAAGTTTAAATTTTCAGTTCCTTCTCTAGCCTGAGCTTCCTAAAATCATCAGAAATAACTGGTAAATTAGAACTGACACAATATAATTGTGCTGAATATTTTTATATCTTTCTATGGGCAAAGTTAATCTATTAGCTTTCCTTCTAAGTGATGTCCACCAACTCAGATTTTTCTACTTTTGCCTATCAATGAGATATATTCTTCAGTGGCAAGATTTAAGGTAATTTCTTCTTCCTCTTAAAACTAATAATTAGAGGTCAATCATCAGTATTTAATGGAAAATTACTACTTTTTTTTTTTTAAACACCCTTTACCAAGATACTTCGTTATATTTTCTCTTTTAAAAATGCATATAAGTAACCTCTCTTGGTTGCTATAGGGGAAGAGAAAATATTCAAAATATTGTCTTCTGTAACTTCCGCCCTTTTACGGGGTTTTCTGGGAGGAAATCTGTAGCTCCTTCAATTCAATTGTGTAAAATTCAGAAAGAGTTTTTGGAGCATTTTTTTACCAGTTTTGGTGGGGTTTTGGTTTGTTTTTTTAATAACAACAAAAAAATAATGCCACCAGAACCTAAGCCTTCCTGACAATCAAAATATTCCAGGTACAGACACATCTGCTTGCACTTCCGTTGTGTGCAGTGAAAACCCTTTCACCAGGTTTATGAATGCTTGAAAAGGATTTGATCAATCCTGCCCACAAGTACATCCATGAGCCCTTACTGCCCCAAAAAAAGTCTTCTTTGAGTTTGCCTGTGCCGACGAGAATTAGAATTCTGAGGTTGCAGATAGCTTTTTGTGCCCCTCTGTTTGGACAGAACCACAGCAGTAACTATGGGAAAGTGGTTATTAGTTTCATCATTTCAAGGTGCAACACCTCAAAACTTTCTATGCTACAAAGTCGACGTGGGGTGAGTGAGGGTGGAAGATGAGGTGGTGTTCGTGGGGAAATTAGGCTGTTTCGCTGCTATGAATTAATAATAGCAAAATGGTTTACTTGAAGTTTGAAAGAACTGCAGAAATTATTACATTAATATATCACAACATAAGATTAAACACCTCCCCAGGGAGCTGCTTGTTTAGAGAAATGCAGAAACAGGTGAATCCCTGAGAAGGCTGCAGGACAAGCCAACCTGCGCACAACAGTAAACATTTGTTTTAAATCAAGGCAAGCTCACTGGTTTTAATATTTATAGCACAATTACAGTGCCTCGCACACATTACTTGTATAATCTGATTTTTACTTGCAACATCTTGAAATTGTTGCCACAATTGAAATTAAAGCCTCGTAGTAATAAATCAAAAAAACCCCACATTTAGGCAATCATTAATGGCAACTATGAAACTGGATGTTTATCCAAGCACCCGCATCTCTCATTTTGACTATAATTTAAAATGGAATTCATTTCTGCAGTGCAGGGACTTCATGTTTCTAGTATATTAGTTGTTCGATACCTAACCAATTAGGGGTATGCAGTCAAGCTGGAAATATTGTGGCGCTAAAACCAGGGAAAGGTATGGTTAAGCAGTGTTACTGACATTGCTGATCAAGGAGACAGCTACTCTGCTGAATATCTTTTTTAAATTATGATTTTTATTTTCTTTGTTGTTTAATGTGTCAAGAATTGTAATTCCTTTGCAATGAAGGTTAATGAAATCTTTTACACATCAGGTACACCTGATCATTGGTCAGCCCTTCAAATGCTTGCCAAAATTTTACTAGCATATTTCCTTGCATAGCTGAGGACATGGAGTGATGATAAGTCATAGGAAGAAAGGTATCTAATAAATGAACAACTAGTATAAATGATGCAAGTTTGTAGCTATGAAACGAGGTGATACTTACAAAGGGGGGAAAACCATCATATTCAGTCAAAACCTTCTTTTTTATAGCTTAGTGACACAGTCAAGCCAACTCATATACACCACACACACCATAAAGCAAGCTAGACATTTGTGCCTGCCTTTGAAGCAGATACAACTTGTATGTATTGCCTTGCTTAAAGAAAACTGATTTTCCTGTTAAAATATCTTTTTATCATTATATATTACATGAATTACAGCATTGCTATTAATCAGAGGATAACAAAGAAAAACCCCAAACCATGATCTCGTTAAAACCCCACACACCTCAAAGAGCAAAACTGGTGGCAAAGGACTCAAGAAGACTAAGAACACCTTTTTTTATATTTTTGCTCACCAGGCATCTCTGCAAAGTGACATGTTGCCATGTCGGGGGGGGGGTTTTCCCCTTTCCCTTCTCTCCACCCTTTTCTCTATCTGCATGATTACAGCATTTTATTGCATCCTCTGACAGTCTGTAGGCAGGTTCTCTCTTCAAAAAACCTCTATCGCAGCCTGGGAGTCTTGTCTAGTTCTATTATTTTATGAAAAGCTTTCTCAGCATAGAAGAATTTGGTCTAAGCTGCTTTCCTGCTTTCCAAATGAAAACGCCTTAAGATCACAGTGTTTTTTTCCTCCTCCCTCCAAGTTCCCCTCCTCTCATCCCTCAGGTGAAATTTAAAAGTAAAAGCCGAGCCACCTGCAATGGGTATAACTGCACAGCTGGAAGAAAGCCACATCTGGGATTTTTCTCATCAGGTGCACAGCCATGCTAAGCCTCAAAGCGACTTCAGTGTGTTGCCATAAGCCGTGTAGTTTTGGCTGCGCCAGTATTTCACAGCCATTTTTCTGTCTGTGCCATGCAGTGGGCGTTCTCCTCTCTGCACCTCTAGTTCTCAATATCCTAGCAGTTTTCCTTAGGGGAAAAAAAGATCACTTTCTGCCTCAAAAGGTTGTGCTTCTTTCAGCACCTTCCAGACACTGATAACACAAACGTGGCACAGAGCAACTCGCTTACCTTGGTAATGTTCCAGATAACTCCGTGGCGGTCTCTCTGAAAGACACAAAGTGAGGAAAAATTAGCTTGTGTTTAAAGAAGTTATAAAATTTTAAAGACTTCTTTATACTGCTTGCATTTTTTTTTAGGCATGCAGGCACACGTACACAGCTTTATACTCAAATGCGTCATTCGCGGACGTGATGTCCGCATGATCATATACACAAGAATGTGAAAAACAGATGACGGAGTGTGATCTAAGGATTTCATCAGATTAAAGCTCTTGGTGGTTCGATTACTCATTTTTTTTAAAGGCATAAAATTATCACTATTTCAAATGCCAGCACTGCATGATCCTGCATAGCCAAAATGTAGTGCTGGGCCAATTTTCCAGTGGGAAAAGTTCCCTTTTTTCAGTGCTGAAACAAAAGCAAGACATTGGACTAATGTCATGCACTGAGAAACATGCCACATTAGTGTTAAATCGTCTTGCCTTGGGTTTTAGGCAATAATTTTTTTCCAAATACATATTTTTATCCAATTTTTCACTGGAATCTGTTTTGTAGCTTTGCAATTTGTTTGAGGGAAACTGAGGCTCCTCAATAATAGTGAAAATGGGCTAATAAGCTGTTATTTAATGTTAAAGCACAATTAAATACATGAGATTACCTAAGTATACAATTTTTAAAATACATCCCAGATATACCTCCAGTGTATTTCCTTGCTCCCCTTCCCAACACATTTGCTTAGACCTTATCCAAACATCAGGAAAATAGTTTGGTAGCTCATTTCTCCTTTCTTTCCCTTGTGTAAGATCTTAAAAAAAAGAAAACAAACAGCGAGGAGGCACAAAAGGATTCATTGTTCCAGATATCAGCAGAGGTCCATCTCATTTCACACTTTGCTTATCCAGTTATGAAACCTCTGTCCTACGTTTAAGTTTAAGCATGAAAGACAGCTGGTCCATACCCTATTTGCTTCAGCAGAGATCCAAATTCTACAAGTTCACAGATTCACAGATTTGTAGAGGTTGGAAGGGACCTCTGGAGATCATCTAGTCCAACGCCCCTGCTAGAAAGAACAGGATCACCTAGAGTAGGCTGCACAGGAGAGTGTCCAGGTGGGTACTGAACATCTCCAGAGAAGGAGACTCCACAACCTTTCTGAGCAGCCTGTCCCAGTGCTCTGCCACCCCCACAATGAAGAAGTTTTTTCTCATGTTGAGATGGAACTTCCTGTGTTCCGGTTTGTGCTCGTTGCCCCTTGTCTTGTCACTGGGCATCACATCACCTTATTTTGCAAGCCCGACTCATAACTTAAACCATTCAAAGAATTAATATGACATTTTCTGCAACCTGTCAAAGAACTGGATCACTAAATGATTCCAATGTGCTGATGATACAAAGCTGGGAGGAGTGGCTGACATACAGGAATACTGTGCTGCTATTCAGTGAGGCCTGGGTAGACTGGAGAGCTGGCAGTGAGAAACCAAATGAGGTTTGATAAAAGCAAGTGTAGAGTCTTGCACCTGGGAAGGAATAACTGCTTGTATTGGTACAGGCTGGGGGTGACCTGTTAGAGAGGAGCTCTGTGGAGAAGGACCTGGGGGTCCTGGTGGGTGACAGGGTGGCCATGAGCCAGCAGTGTGCCCCAGGGGCCAAGAAGGCCAATGGGATCCTGGGGGGCATCAAGAGGAGTGTGGCCAGCAAGTCAAAGGAGGAGATCCTCCCCCTCTACTCTGCCCTGGTCAGACCCCACCTGGAGTATTGTGTCCAGTTCTGGGCTCCCCGGTACAAACAAGAGAGGGATCTCCTAGAAAGAGTCCAGTGGAGGGCTAACAAAGATGATTAAAGGACTGGAGCACCTCCTCTATGAGGAAAGGCTGAGTGAATGGCTGAGGGAGTTGGGGATGTTTAGTCTGGAGAAGAGGAGGCTGAGGGGAGACCTTATCACCAACTACAATCACCTGAAGGGAGGTTGTAGAGAGGTGGGTGATAGTCTCTCCAGCCAGGTGACAGGTGCTAGGACATGGGGAAATAGCAAGCAGCTACACCAAGGCTGGTTTAGATTAGATAGTAGAAAAAAGTTTTTTACTGAAGGAGTTGTCGGAGCCTGGAACAGGCTGCCCAAGGAGGTGTTTGAGTCACCTTCCCTGGATGTGTTTAAAAAAAGGGTAGATGAGGTACTTAGGGATATGGTTTAGCATAGGACGGAAATGGTTGGATTTGATGGTCTTTTTAAAGGTCTTTTCCAACCTTGTGATTCTGTGATTCTGTGTGAACTGGGGCTATTCAGCCTTGAGAAAAGAAGACTGAGAGGGAATATGATCAATATTTATAAATATATGAAGTGTGGGAGACAGGGGGAAATGGCCAGCCTCTTTTCAGTCGTCTGTGGGGACAGGACATGGGGCAATGGCCTGAAGTTGGAGCACAGGAAGTTCCGCACCAACATGTGGAAGAACTTTTTCACAGTGAGGGTGACAGAGCACTGGAACAGGCTGCCCAGGGGGGTGTGGAGTCTCTTTCTCTGGAGATACTCAAGACCTGTTTGGACATCTACCTGTGCAACCTGTTCTAGGGAACCTGCTTTGGCAGGGGGGTTGGATTCAATGATCTCTGGAAGTCCCTTCCAACCCCTACAACTCTGTGAATCTGTGACTCCCTCAGTCTGTACCTGGAATTTTTCCCTTCCATCACTAATCACAGGCATTTCCTCCTTTCACTGAAATGTTGGGGTTTTTCTTGAGAGGAGGGGCAGGAGGAAGAACCTGGACTAAAACGTCAGGCCGGGTGTTTCTTTGTTTCTTCTTCTAAAGGGACTCCCTAGCCTTTAGCTACCTCTTATCACTCTAATAACAGAATAGCGCAGACTTTATTGCTTTAGGGTATCTGAGCACATTTGATAAAATAGCAATTGCTCATCCAGCTTAAATAGAGGACCAGGCAAATTGCAGGTGGGTACTGCAGAAAGCATCAAGAAGCAGAAGCAGCTAGGTTTAAAAGAGGATGTTAAACAGGAAACATGCTGTCAGCTCCTGAGCAGAGCAGTGAGCGATTGGTGCATCTAAATTTCTAAAGATTTTCATTTTTGTTAAATAACCCCCCCTACAAGAGCTGCTGGCCTTATGAAAACAATTATTAACTAGTCGATACAGTGGTAAAAAATCTGAATGTGATCAGAATGTTAAACAAAGGCACTGCAGGCCTTTAGCATATACATTTTTAATGTCATTAATTGCGTTGCCAGTTTCTCATTTTGGTCAGATCAAATTCCAATTTTACACAAAAATATGTAAGGTAACGATTTTTTTACATATAGATCAAACTCACATAAAACTCTAAAAACTCACGAGGAAAAGAGAAGTCTGATTACTTCCCAACTGTCCACAGATTTCACTGTTTCTCGGCAGCTAAGCAAACACTTAAACCATAAAAAACCATTTTTAAACCCCTTTAGATTATTAAACTAAAAATATTATTTCCCTAGAAAACAAACACAATTATTCCTGTAATGTTACTGGGAATAAATGGTACACGGACTGCTGAAGATAGTTAATGTCCACTGTAAGGGTCCTATAAATATCAGGAATTGAAACGCTGCTCTATAAATATATTTCATGTGAGTTTAAAAAAGAAAATCTTATGGAGCAAATTACTCATCAAGAAAACCCTTAAAGTTTATTTAAAGATAATGGATACTCCTTCTGCAGTATTTCAAGGAACCGGAGCTAGACTTACACAACTAATTTTCAGATCCCCAGTACTCACAAATGACATACAATAAATATAACATAATTTACTGCATCTTCCAAAACATTTTTTTTCATGGATAAAAACAAGAAGAAGATAATATTCAAAGGGGAAATGAACATGAGACTGTGTATTTTCACATCCCGCCTATGATATGAAAGGACGACCTTGAAAAAGAGCGAGGATGGAAACCTAAATGCTTCACGGGGGCTGCCCTGAATTCCCTTGAAATCAGTGCCAATGCAAAAGGGACAAACTAATGCACTACAACACTGAGGGAAGAAGAGGATGAGGCTCAAGACCCCGGAAAAGCTGTTATGTGGAGGGTGACACTACAAAGCTCATTCACAGTGTTTCCAAGAAGGTCATTTACCATTTTCCAAGGCTTTATGTTCAGCTGCTCAGGACAGATCTGGGGCAGTGTGGTCAGTACATATGGAAGATGCAGGTGCTGTTGAAGGCAGGAGGGTGCTGGGTGGGAGGTCTGCACCCCAAAATGCTACTCTGTCACACATGGTCTTCCAAAAAATCAAGCTTGAGGTTTACAAATTGTTCACTAGCCACGCAAGGAGCTTTAACCTAGAGAAGCACCTCTGCACCCTCCAGAGAGGACTGTGTAGCTATCCCCTAAACTCAGAAAGCCCGTGTGGGCAAGCCAAGCACCACGCACACGTTTTGTCATTTCTGTCTACAGGCTGAGAAATTCTTCCCGTAGGATCAGAGTAGGATGTGTACCAAAGCAGAAAAGTATAAATATTTTAGTCAAAACCTTATAGTGAAGTGGAAGTGGGAAGATCTGCATAAAGATCAGCAAACAGACTTTACTGCCTATTAGTTTTGTTTAAGGAAAGTTGTTCAGGATAACTCTCCAGAATATTTGGAAAGTGTTGTGTTTGTATTAAATGTTTTGGTCGCTGAGAAATCATATGGTGCTCTTCTCTCAGAAGCTGACTGGCAGCTGTTGTTACCCACCTACATGCGGGGTTTGGCAAAACACAGCTCTGAGGTTTAACTGTGCAACATTTTTGTCTGATTTAATTCCCTGTACTGTGCTTCTGCAGAGATGGAAACTGAGGCACAAGGGACAAGGCTGGGGTTTAAAGGGCAACTGAGGTAATCTGGTGTCTATTCTGCTAGATACTTGCTAGGAAACTTAACAAGAACTGAGTTCAAACCATGCAAGTCAAGACTATGCTTCGAAACAACTTTTACTTCTGAAGGACCATGACCCGTCATGGTTCAGAAAGCCATAGGTCTCCATCGAGGACAATTTTTGTTGTGAAAAGGAAAGCATATGGACCCAAGCTAAGCAATCTGACAGGGTGCTGGGGAAGATGCAAAAAGAAAGGCAGCAACATATTTCTGCAATTGTGTCACCATTCTTCCTTTTTCCATCTAACACTTTTGGGGAGAGTATAAAGCCCGCCCACGGTGCATGAGGCACACGAGGATAAGGACATAAGGATAAGGGCAAAGCTGAAGAATGGATCTGTAGGGTTTGCTATTATGAAAGCAGCACAAATGCAGGCAGAATAACCCCAGATGCAGACTATAGGAGTCTTCCAACTTGTGAAAGTAAGTGTCCACAGCTTGAAGTGATGGCTGTTGGCATCAGAGCCAGCAGCTGTCATTTCAACCAGCAGGGTCAGAAGGTCCTGTCTTCTCCAAAGCAAGTGATCATGACCAATTTGATTCCCTGGGACATGCAGCAGCAGTTAGCTCTATCACCTCTGCACATTTTTCATGAAGCACAAGAAGACTCCAAAGGTTAAGCTGGTATTTCTGGTTTGGGTGAAATGTTCAGCCCTTTACTGAACAGAATCCTACACCTGGCACAAGCATCAGTCCTCCCAGAGGGGATATATTTGTGAACAGAAATAAGTACAAGTGGAAGGGAAATTAGGTAGTTGGGAGGATCACTTGAAAATTTAGGTAGTTCTCCAGGAATATCCACTATGGGCATAACTGAATATGCCAAGTGTGCTGATAAAGTGTGTGTCACAATTTGCACTACTGTTGATAGCTAGGAAGTTCTACCTTGAAATACTTCCAAATATTGCATAACCAAGAAGGTGTTCCTTATTTTGCCCCACAGGCAAATCCAGCTTACCAAACAAGGCACCTGATGCCTTGTGGCCTGTATCAAGAATAGTGTAACCAGCAGAAGTAGGGAAGTGATACTTCGGTTGTACTCGTCTCTGGTGAGGCCACACCTTGAGTACTTCTTTCAGTGTTGGGTCCCTACTACAGGAAGGATGTTGAGATGCTGGAACATGTCCAGAGGAGGGCAACAAAGCTGGTGAAGGGTCTGGAGCACAAGTCCTGTGAGGAATGGCTGAGGGAGCTGGGGCTTTATAGCCTTGAGAAAAAGAAGCAGAGGGGATACCTTATCGCTCTCTACAACTACCTACAAGGCTGTTGCAGAGATGTTGGGGTTGTTATCTCAGATGACAAGTGATAGGAGGAGAGGGAATGACTTAAAATTGCAGTAGGGGAGACTTAGGTTAGATATCAAGAGGAATTTCTTTACTGAAAGGGTTGTCAGGCACTGGAAATGGCTGCTCAGGGAGGTAGTGGAGTCACCATCCCTGAAGGTATTTAAAAGGTGTGTGGATGAAGTCCTTAAGGTCATGATCTAGAGGTGGATGAGTCAGGGTTAGGCTATGGTTGCACTCGATTATCTAAAGGGTCTCTTCCAACCCAGGCGATTCTAGGATTCTGTGCTTTTGACCACTCTTTCCTGGGTCTGTCTACATGGAAGCAGACACCATATATCCAACTGTCTACACTACACTCAATGACATGAGAAAATCAAGGTAGAGAAGGGTCCAAAACATGTGATTGAGTAACACCTTTCAGCGCTGATAGCTCCTCTGACCACCAGCTCAAAGGGATACCTCCCCTTAATTTCAATGGCTTTTACCCAGAGCATCAATAAACAGCTTTTCTCATTGTAGGGGTCCGTGCTTGCACACACGCTCACTGCTACTGTGCAGACATGCATCAGCGATGTGGCAAGAGCAAAGGCAGCTACTAATTGTCAGGATGAAGCAGAAAAGTTTACAAAGAGAAATGAAGGATTTTCCACTTAAAGCAGGGCAGAACAGCTGAAGAGGAACATTAAATTAGCTTTAAAAGGAAGGTTGTATCAGAAGGAATATAATTATTTAGTTGGAATTTCACCAAGACTTGGGTGGGAGTCAATGCCTCTACTCTTGCAGAAAAGAGCCATGGGATTTTTAATGACCACAAATGGTCAGGACATTGATTTCACATTTCAGCTGAAAAATGGCACCTGCGAAGACACATTGTTGTCTCTGCTCTTCTTAAAGTCACATGAGGGAATACGTCCAAGTTTACTTGGAGGAATTAATATTGGGTATTGAAATGCCATTGTGAGACCCAAGATATTTCACTGGTCTTAAATTGGATAGTTTTTCAGCTTTGTTAAGAGTGCTGGAAAATAAACAAGCTAAATTTGGATAAAATATGGCATTTAAGTTTGAATTCAGATCTGATACGACTAATTTGATGGATCTCACAGAAGGTAAAGATCAAAGTGGTAGGAAACAATTTCACCTTTTAAAAAAAATAAGATATTAAAAAAAATATCATGACTTGAAACTGATACTTCTGCATTTTATCTTTCACACAGTAAGCAGCAAATAAATACATCGTTGTTTTAAAACTTCGCATGGAGCTTAGCTACCTAACAAGGATCATACATTTGCAGCAAAAATACTGCATAAACAGTCTCTGAATGTGCTATTTAAGTGCAAGCTAAATACTCTTTTTTTAGGAAGTGATGTAACAAGTTCATATGTAAAAATCTATTTCTATACAAGCTGCCATTCTTCAAGATTAGCTGACTGAGATAAAGGGCATAAGCAAACATGCTTGTTGTTTTCTCCAATGATTATTTTTAAAAGCTGCATTTTTCACTATTCTAAATTTGCTACTTCTGAATTTTCATTCCTCCTTAGGTAAAGAGGGAAGAAATCTCTGTGTGTTTTGTTATAAGTAAGGCCCTGCCACCAAAACAGTGTTGAGGCCAGCATACACTCAATACACAAATAATACTCCAAATCAAACATGCCCTCTTTGTTCTGACTATTTTATGTATTTCATTAAAATTTAAGTTTAATTTTAAAACACCTCCCTCTCACCCTGACATCTTTGAAGAGAGCGATGTTATAACTTACAAGTCAAAGCATGATTCAGGCCAAACCCTCACTCCTTGCAATTTACCTACAAATCCCAGCTAAGATCTTGGCCTCTTGTCTAAATACCCGCCAAGGACGTCAGATGAAAGTTCCTCTCTCTTATATCTTCTGTTCTGGTATTAAAGAGCAAAACAAAAATGAATAGGTGGAAGAAGCACGGCACTGTGTCCGTTTTATAGGCTGGTAACAGGGGCACAGAGAGGATGCAATTTAGCCAGGGTCACCGGGGGAAATGCCAAGGCACTGAGAAGGAATGAAGAAAGATCCCGCTTTGGTGCTTTGCTCCAAGGTCATTCCCTGCCATCGTTGATGTGCAAATTTGGCTGTCACAGCACAAGGACCACTGTTGCCACACATCTTCTCAGGGAAGCACTGCATTTTTAAAGTTAATTACTCAGAAACAAAAGAAGGAAGCACCATGGGTAGGGAATTCGGTTCTCTGGGGCACAGCAAGCAGCAGGAAGAACATGTAGTAGGAGAATCCACTGCAGCACCAACTCCTACATCCTCACCCTGTTAGTACAGGGAAAGAAGTGATGCACAGCCTCCTGCCTCGAGTAACTCTATGAGCTCAGTGGGAGAAAAATACCCTGTGTCTCTCTCCAAAATGAGATCATCCAAAACAGAGCTGACATTCCTCCCCATATGCTTATTAAACCTACTGTAACCTCACAGGGCAGAAAATTTTGCACACTTGATATTTTCCTGACCTGTAGATGATGCTACTGTTTCCATTGGTTGCAGTGTTATACTTTGCCACTATCTCTTTTCCACTGTACAGCGGAAAGACGGGGGGGGGGAGGGGAATCACACCTGAAGTCTTGTCAGTAATTTGAGGTCAAAATCAGCTGTATAAATGTAGAACTGAAGGAGAAATTTGGGCCATGTGTTAATTGTAGTCACATAATCACAGCGATGTGTAAGATGTAAGAAGACACAGAAATCATTCAGGTACTGTAGAAGGTGATGGCCTAAATCCTTCTCTTAGTTTCTTGGTTGTTGTACAGGGCTACAGTAAATATCTTCTGATGTTTAAGACTTTCTCATCTTTCTGTCAGGCACAGGGAGCAGTTCCATGTACCATCCACAGAAGCACCTTTTATGATGTTAACAGCTGTTAGCTGGGTCAAATGTGGATGTCTTTGATTTAATGATGAATGACCAAAAAACCCAAAACACCCTAACAACTGTTTTCCACTGAATGCCCATAGCTCACTCTTCCCCCCTTCCACCCCATATTTGAATTTGCACACATTAACAATTCAAACCTTTGCTATTCCCTGGTGCTGGATGTTTTCACTAATACACAGAGCCTTGCTTGAAGCACCTCCAGGAATTTGGAGGCTTTATTTGAAGTTATTTCAGAGAAGCGACACTTGATTCTCCATCAAGAAATGCCACGATTGGAAATGGTATCTCATTCCAGTCTCAAAATACTTTACTGAATCAGAGTAACTTGGATACTTCAGCTATGATGTGTTCATTTCCAGTGTAGACCAGAAAGACATGAATACAGGAAGCTCTGAAGTTTTGTGAAGCTGCTGGTCTTCTGGAACAAAGTGAGGTGATAAAATATAACACCTTGCAAGAGCTAACATTAGTTAGGAAGGGATGGCCTCTCTTGATCGATTCAAGATGAAAAAAACTTGTTTTCTACAGAAACTGGATTGGCAAATACCAGGGGAAAAACCCCAACAAAACAACTGCCAAAAAACCCCCAATAACATCCCAGCCTCCCCAACTCACCCCCAAAAAACCCCCACAGATTTCCAGGCTTTGGGCTCTACCTACTTCCAGTTTTGACAGCAGTGAACTATCACTGTATTTTTCCACTCAGAAGGCAGCAACGAACACCAGAAATCTCACAAAATCAGCTCCTGCTGAAGTGTCACACAGTAGCAGGGATGCTAGACGTGGCCACATGCTGTACCACAGGCAGATGCATATCCCTCTGTCTACACTCCCAGATACAGAAAGAGAAACCAGCTTTGATAAATCCTGCAGCTACCTTAACCCAGCTTTGAGGAAGCATTTGATGGTTTTGGAAAAGCCTGCCTATGCTTTGGATGCTTTTTTATTTTTGTCAGAGATGGATACAGAAACTACTAAAACCAGCTCATCTCCTTCAGACATCTGCCCATACTGTCTTTTAATCCACCTGATGAACTAGTTACTGTCTCTGATGGTTACTCAAGGCTGAAGTCACTACTTAGCTTCTTTCTGTGCTGACATCTCCTTGTGATCCAAAAAAACAAACGAAACAATGATGTCGGGTTGAAATGTGGGATGGGATAGGAAAAATGCAGAAAGACCTCTGAGAAGAAGCCTGCCAGCCAGCAGTCTGGGTCCCATTAGCTGCAGCTCAAAACAGTCCTTACACTATTCTCATAAATACTGCAGTATCTTCTGCAGTATCTTGGCACAAACCACAACAGATGCTGGATGCTATTATTTCTTCATTCGTGTTCATTTGTGGTTCATCTGTTATTTTTTGCCCTTTTTTTTCCCTTCTTGCCACCTGCCCATCCACAAACCAAAAGCATTTAAGGAAACTATTGTCAAGTTCTGTTCATACTGGTCCCCCTTCTGCTGCCTAAAATTAACAGAAAAACAGAAGAGAGGAGATAAAGATCTATTTCACTGTCTTATTTCTGACCTTAAAAGGATGGGTTGAATTTACTTTTGACAGCCCTAAGCCAAGTGAATAAATCTGCTGAGCCGGCCACCTCGGGAGGCTGATTTATACAAGTACCACCCTTCTCTAACGAGTTCATTAATGTTACTGAACAATATATGGACAGTGGTAGGAAATTACTATGTAAAGTGTTTTAAGGTGTAAGTTACCAGTGATATAAATCTACAAGCAAGTCCTTTTCTCCCCAACCACATCCAAACCAGAAGATCTTAAGATAGTTCTTTAATGGCAAAAACTATTAGACTGCAATATATAGCAGGTACATCTATTAATCATCGGACCATTTATGTTCTGTAATTCTACCACAGTTAAATAACATGGACTACTAAGTACCTGAATCAGCTATTAGCAAGCATTCCTGCTCATTAAAACTCACTTATTTAGACTTCAGCAATGGTAAATGTAACCAGCCCTGGAGGAGTGTCACAGTGCTTGGAAATGGCACATTAAGCTTCATTTACCCAGCTACACTCAGAGGCAGAGGGGGAAGGGAAAAAAATACAGTGACAGTCCATAACGAAGCTCAGAAGCTTTTTGAAGCTGCATTAAGAAAATGACAAATCTTACAAAGAGAGCCATAAAGCTTCCTCAAGTACAACAGTTCTGTGAGGAGCTATTTATCATAGTTTGTTGAAAAGACTCCTACGTTTAATACTATTGGACTGTGAGAGCTGATTATTAAATGTAATTACAGAAGTAACACAGAAATAATAGTTTATTGCCGAGCATAAGCAACAGTGTAATAAAAGGGGTTGGGGAACATGTTCGGCATTAGGAATCGTATCATTAGCTTTTTCCTGGGAACCCATACACGAATGTATACACGTTTAATTCCACATTAGCTTCTACTAACCAGAATTATCCGCGAGGATCTTCTGACTAGGGTCAATGCGTCCATCTATACTTGGAGTGAGAAAACAGTAGCCAAAGTGGTTTGCTATTTGGGGTTCAGCTTTTACTCCTTTTCTACTTAACACAGATTTATTAAAAAACACCCACAGCCTGCTGTCAAGAAATATTGCTCACATTTGCTTATTAGCAGCCCTGTAATAGCTACATTTTTGCTGCTCTGCTGCCATTTGAAGCAAAGGCTTTATTTAGAACATGCCAGTTATCAGGAGATTCTCCACACAGTAAACCTTTTGAAATAACAAGTTTTGATTTCTTACTGCTACCTGCAAGAATGAATTTAACTTCTTTTCTACCTATAGCTTTGCATGCTTGCTCATGTACCTAGCCATCCTTTTTACCTCTTCCTTTTGTCGAGAGTCATTTCACCCAATTTCTTGATGCTGTTTCTCACTGTCAGAAATCTGTTGCTCACTCCTCATGCATCACTGCCCTTCTCAGTGAACCCCCTTTTTTAAAAGCACACAGTTCTTTTGTAAAGCATTCTCTGCTGCTTTGGGGTAGGTATCCACACTTTTCCCAAACTACAAAGCTGAACAAACTTCAAAGTATACAGTTCCTTGCAACCTGGGCTACAGTTCGTGCCAGCAAGCAGAGCAAAAAACCAGCCCTATCCCAGCAGCCAAAAAGATCCCTTCTGGTCCATAAAGTTTAGGCTGAATCAACTCTGCTGCTGGTCCAAGACTGAAACATTTTGCAAAACTATGTTTTGGAAGGAAAGCATTCAGTGACAGATGGGTTTTATTTATTTTTGGGTAAAAGGAACAGCTTAAAGCAGGTTGGGAACATTGGAGAGGATTCTGGCACATCAAGACAAAGCCTGAATGCATCTGAAGTACTCAAGAGATGTAGAAATTACCGTCACAGGAACATGCACACATTCATCGATTATACGGTGAGTACTGACCCTCACTCAGCAATGATCTGCATTTGCAGTAAGAAATATAACTGGTAGTTTTGAAGCTCAACAGCCTCCTTTAAGCATCTGCATTCCCTCTTTAGTTCACTACATTACAAAAGCTTAATGTTTTACAGGCAAAATTGCACTCAGAACCAGGAGCTGAAAAACAGACTGTAAATCAGGTGCAAAGAGAAGAAATCAGTCTACCTTGAGGCATCCGCATCCCTAGGTTTTGTTCAAAGCAGCATTTTCACACGGGCTAAAGACCTGTGGGTTACATTTTTGAGGGGCTCGAATCTAAAATTAAATTTGTGGGTAGATTGCTAACAAAGATTTTCAACCATGCTGCAGAATCTTTGGGAGCTCGGTGCTGATTATATTGAGAAGCTTAAAAAAAAAAGTCCTGCTAGCCATCTATCTGCATCAGTACATACATAAGGGCATTTGAGAAAAATCTCTCCTGGTCACATCACATCATTGGCGTAAAAGAAAACAAGTTTTCCTTTTGAAGGTTTTTTTTACTCGTTTGGAACAGATAAATCACTGCAGCAGCACTTTCCAAGTGAAAATTATCTTGCCACAATAGCCATAAAAATAAAATAAAATCAACACGGATGGAATCCAAAGTAGGAGATCTAAATTATACATAACTGTATTCATAAAACTACACCTCTGCTCAAAGTTGCTCTGTACACTACACATATGCCAGGCTCTCTTAATCTGCTGCTGATGTGCTGCATATTGCGGTCGTGTGCAATTACAGTTAGCTATAATTAAGAACAATTACAGCTTTTATTTCTCCACTTGTTCTTTAAAAAGCACAGTTGTAATAAAACTTCCC
>VZTU01005830.1:9616-65646 GCA_013400835.1 Zapornia atra | reverse complement strand
AAAGGTGAATATAATTATACATCCCTATAACATCTCCAATAATTAGTTTGACTCAAGTTTCTTCTGGAACAATTTTCATTTTAACTGTCAGAACTGCCATCTATAGTCAATAGAACACATTGTAAAAAAATTCTGTCATTAACCTTTTTAACCCCATAAATCTGCAAAAATGCTTGAAGAAATTGAAGAATTCATTGCTTAAACATCTAAAGGCCAAATTCAGCTAACACCCCTTCCTCAGCAATAACTTTTTAATCACACTGAAACATCATCATCACCATTATTAGTACTTAAAAAAAAAAAAAGCTGAGTATAGAAAAGGTATTTGGAATCTCTCTACATTTTATAGGCTACTTTCCAGCCCTATACTCATAAAAGAACCTCTCTGCTGTATCTTTGTTTAGAATCTACCCGCGATTACTAACTGTGCAGACTGCAGGGAAAAGTAATTAACTTTAATAGAAGCCACCCTCATTTTTGAAGCTGCCCTCAATTTAAGCCATAGAAGGGGAGTAATTAAATTTAATGTGTGCCACAGCTTTTAAATGAAGATATGCCATGTAAAATACTCTCACTTTAACGCATCTTTTCCCAACACTACAAAATAAGTGTTGTGACGCCAAAAGATAGCCAAGCTGCAACCAGTGGGTCACCTCAAGTTTGCTTTTCCTGCTGGCCATGTCTTCCAAGGGGTGAGGCCTTCTGGTATGGATAAAGACCAGCATCATCTAAAACATGGGAACTGGGAAACATGGATCAGTGTCACTGAACTGTTTCTTTATCCACCCTTTGCTCATATCACCTGCTTTGGTTAAGTTTAGAGGAGACTCTTGTGGCACAGTTTGTCTTTTATGCACTTTTAACAGATACAGCAGGTTTCTGACTGCAGTTCCAAATCTTTATAGCACAGATGCTGCTCACCAGGAGGAGCCTCCCCCAAATAGCTGAATCAGAAGCAGGGGTGAATGGGATACGTTTTGAGACACCACCACAGACCTCCTGTGTATGTCTTTGGTCTTCCTCAAATTATCAGACAAAAAATTAGTGAAATTACCCCAGGCTCAGCTGTTTTGCCAGGCAACAGTCTTACTACTTTTACACAGAGATACAAACTGCAAACCGCAGCTAATGATGATGCTTCACTATGGCAAGGATGAACTTAACAGATGAGGAACTCCTGAAACAGACAGAGAGGTATTTCCCTTTTCCAGCTCTGCAGAGAAGAAATGGACTCCCTCTGTGTGTATAAATCAATGTTCTCTTGCAGAACATCACTAAAGTTTCATAAACCAATTTAAAATACATGGGAATTTGAAGGCTTGAATTACTTGGTAAAAGGGAAGACAACTGCCACCGTCTGTTCAGAAGGTCAGACCGAAACATTGAACTCCCAGGTTGTTCACAGAAGTGTCCATAGCCTATGTACAAGGAGCCTCCTCTCCTTGTCACAGATTTGTATCTACTGCTAGGGCTGAACAAAACTTCTCAACAGAAAATGAGACCAGACTTGAAAAGACAAAACCTGGGACAGAATTTCAGAACCTGATCCAAAGGCTCCCACAAAAAACAAGACAGTGAAAAAAGCAGAGAAAGAGGGAAAGGAGAAAGAGGATAAGAAAGAGGATAAGGGAGGGAGGGAAGGGAAGGGAAGGGAAGGGAAGGGAAGGGAAGGGAGGCAAAAACCTAGAAAGAAAATAAATGGTTGAACACTATTTTAGCAGCCAAGAGAACTGACGTCCATAACTCTGGTGCACACCACACATTGCAGAAACTGGTATGTACAGCAAGGAGATTCACACATGTTTAATCTGGTTTTCATTTCTTTACAACGTTATCAAAAGTGAACATCCACAATAGTAAACAAGCGACAACCAGGGTTTCATGTCTGGCTGTCTCTCTGACAAAGCCCACAGTCTCATATCCATCAGCTCAGGGACTGTTCAATAGGCAGATCCACGCTTCGAATCTTGAAGCCACTGCTAATATAAATTGCAAGCAATCTGGGACACTGCATTTGTGGTTATTTTTAGTTTCATGAAAGAAAGAAGAGATTTGTTTACACATACCATGACAAAAAAGTTGGATTTTTTGGTTTTAAAGTAGCAAAATAGGGACAAAATTGCTGTTAAAATTTTAATTTTTACTCAATTATATTTTTAAGTGATCCTACCAGATGCTGGAACTAAAGCAACATGATTTTGCTATATTTATAACTAAGCTGCACAACATTTCAACATTTACAAAGAGAAGAAATCTCTCTGCTAATGCCAGGAGAAGAATAAGCTCAAATGCTATTGCACATGATGGCTCTTAATAGTTGGCACAAGGAGACAAGAAACGTCTCTATAACAACAGTATCAAGGAAACTTGAATTGCAAATATCACATCAACAAAACAAGGAGAAAAAAAAATATTTATGGAGAGTATTAACACAAGGACATAACATCCACATAGTCCCAAATAGTCAGGATGGATGAAAACCAAGGCAAACCGTGGACTCTTTTCTCCTCACCCCTAATCTGAAATCCCTTTTTCCATCCAAACCGTCTGCTGTTCATGCCTTCTGCTTCCTCTTAGGAAGCAGTATCCTTTTATCACACATTTCTCAATCAATATTTTGGCCCTTCCGCAGTTGGCTACCAACAAGACAACTCCCACTGTTCCCTAATACGCCTTCATGCCTTCTCCCAGGGGCTTCAGCAGAAATGTTGGTTATGGACCAGCTGGCCAGAAGCTTAGGGGGGAAAAAATTAAATCAAACACAAAATAAAATCTTCAGACGCCTCTCCCCTAAATTCCCACCCACAGCAACTCCTAGGCTTACAATAGAACCTTCATCCCACATCTCATCCTCTCTTTGGAGACTGTGGGTCCTGTAGGGTCCCGTTGGAATTGCCAAGTGCTCCAAGCGCCGGTGGGATGCAGTTCAGGCTGTGATGCCAGAGCAGCAAGGTTCCCCCAGGGCACTGTGCATACACCACTCAACTAGTTAAAAATTGAAACAGGGAAATTTTTGAACAAATGCTTGGAGATTATGGAGCACACATTACAGCTGTAGCCACCCACAGTTCCCTCCTACAGAACAGAGACACTGAAAGCAAAAACCATTCACTGCAGAAGTTGAAAAATAACAAAAAATGCAGCAGTAAGTATGAAATTAAAACCTATGGGTATTTCCTGCAAGAACTTCAGCAAAGAAAGAGCAGTTTGCAGGACACAACACAGTAAGGAAACATGACCTTGGGTTACAAGTTCATGAGAAGGGCCAAGACTGGTGCACAGGTCTATACTGGATATTATGTTCATCATTCATTTCTCATTCGTGAAGGAAATCATATTTTGCAGTGAAAAGGTGCAATAGCGGGTGGGATGGGAGAGACAGGCTCTCCTATCCATTATTAAAAATAACTAACCTAGACAAAACCCAAGATAACCTCAGTCAAAAGATTTTCCAAGTCTCCGAGGACAGCAGAGAGCAGAGCAAGGATTCAATGTGCCATTCAGCAGGGAAAAGGGCTGAGCACTCTGAAATGCTCTGGGAAAAGGGGGAAAAAAAGAAGATAAAATAAAAGCAAAACTACATACTCTCCACCATAAAACTGATTTTTTATCTTCATTACTTGCAGTGATCATTCAGTTCTACAGATCAAAAAAATCCTACTGATACCGATGTGCGTGGTCAATCAGCAGGATATTCTGTTTCAAATACTACAAGATCTGAAGTTGTTTCTTTGATTTTTTCGAAAAGTGAGACAGCATTTTCCATTTCTCCCAGTGCCAGTCAAGTTCAGGTAAATGTTACAGCTTCTGCAAGTGCAAATTAAAGACAATTATAACCTGGCTAACCTACCTCATCATTAAAATGCCTGGCACAACTCATTTGCCCGTGGAGTGGAGATTTGCTGCTATCACATTCAACCAAGTAAGGAAATACTTATCTTTAGATGCTACAGGCATGCTGATCGCTCTTATTAAAGAAAGCAAAAAGGGGGTGGCTATTTGCCCCTCTAGGAAGTCATACAGCAGTAGAATCATAGAATCACCTGGGTTGGAAGAGACCCTTCAGATCATCGAGTCCAACCATAGCCTAATCCTGACTCATCCACCTCTAGATCATGTCCTTAAGGACTTCATCACACCTTTTAAATACCTCCAGGGATGGTGACTCCACCACGGCAGCCTGTTCCAGTGCCTGACAACCCTTTCAGTAAAGAAATTCTTCTTGATATCTAACCTCAATCTCCCCTGGTGCAATTTTAAGCCATTCCCTCTTGTCCTATCACTTGCCACCTGAGAAAAGAAACCAACCCCAACATCTCTGCAACCGCCTTGCAGGTAGTTGTGGAGAGCGAAAGTACAGGTGGAAGAAGACATTGCCACGTTGATCAACAGTACCATTTGGGCAAACTGCTCCCAATTGCATCATAAGAGAAGTGTTTAGGTCAAATTGAAGATTTGTCTTTCTGGCACCAACAGCTTGGAGAGATCATGCCAACTGCACAAGTGAAGAAGTAGGACCAGTGAATGAAACTTTTAAGGGTTTTAACAATCCACCTTAGAGGGAATTTACTGTATTTCAAACCGGTATTAGGGACTCCTTATGTATGAGATCTGACAGAAGTCATTGCACCTCCATGACAAGTGGGAATTGGGTGCAACTGCAAAGGCTGTAAACAAAGCAATGCCAAAGAGAAAAATGCTGAGAAGAATAAAAGTAACTACCAGCAGAAATCCTTTAAAAGCAGTCTCACAAGTAGAAAACAGAAACCTCCAACCCTCCCGTCCATAGTAGAGATATCCACAACAGTTTATTTCTCGCTGAGGAGTCAGTATTAGTGAGAACTCCCTCTAGTTGGATTATATTATATATATATCATATTCTCTTTGAGCCAGAAGCAACTTTTTTGTTGCATTTACAGACAGCACAGAGCAGAGACAGGGCTTTGAGGTGATGCTCAGAAAAAGAAGGAATGTTTCCATACAAGAAAAAAAAAATCCTTACTGAAGATTTTCCCATTTAAAATCCTTGCTTGTTTAGGTTTAAAACTTTAGAGTGGGGACAAAAAGAGAGTTTTCTCAGCCAGGCAGAGATGTCAACATTTCCTTCCAGCTGAATCTTTCAAGAAAGAGGGAGTATGGGTATTGGAGCATGTCTGCAAACCCAGCAAGAGGTGCAAAGCTTGCATGGATATTATTGGTTTAGGAAGCCATGGGCGAGGCTCCTGAAATATGGAGGTTGTGGGAGGTGTAGACTGAACTGGCATGTCTGAACAACTGGGACATATCAGATTAATGCGTTGCAACCACTTGAATCCTTACAGAAGTCCAAAGGTTGGCCACATTCACTTATGCTAGAAGATCAGAGTGCCATCAGTGAAATTCAAGCCAAAAGACAAATCTCACAAACAAAAGCCCACTTCTTTTTACCGAAACACGACCTTTTCATTTTATGAAATGTGTGTCAACTTAAATCTTGTCAGCCTGACCCCAATCTGTCCTATTCCCCGAATCTGTGGAGCTCTTTGCAGAAGCCATTCCCACCCCAGGCTATGATCTCGTCAGATCTCATAAGTGAAACGGGGCCAGGTCTGGCTGGGACTGTGGGAGGCACCTCCGAGGGAACCCCAGATGCTTCAGGAAGTTCTTGGTGGTGCCTCTCACAAGTAACGCTCCTTCGGTTAACACCAACTCTGGAGCCCACAGCAACACGGAGGCTCCTAAAACCTTTGTAGTTAAATAGGAAGAACTAGAAATTAAAAACACTTTTATAAACTCAGGGAACATTTCCCCAAGAGCACAAGGATGAAGTTGTCCGTCAGCTATTGAAGTTCTCTCCTTATACTCCAATACTACCAACACGCATGAGATTTTATCCATTAAAGAAAAAGACAAAAGCCAACAAACTGACTTTTTCCCTTCCACTGCTGAGGTTTATCGCCATACTTTCACATCTTTTCCTGGCAAAAGTCTCAGTGGCCCTTGCTTATTTCACTGCCAGCAACGTGTCTTTTTAACTTCTTCTATTTTTAAATCTCTTCTGGTTTGACTTACTCCCAGTATTCTGTTCACAGTCGCATCCTCCTGCTTTTCACTTCCCTTCTGTATCATCTTCCTCTGCCTCAGCTTGCTTTATTCTGGCAATTCTGATCTGTCTGTATACTCTTGCCTCCAGAAATACAGTCTCCTAATTTCACCTCCTCTACCATCAATCAATACATTTCAAACACAAGTATTTTATCCATCACACAAAACTTTTTTAGTACATCAGACCTGTTTCATAAAGCCAAATTTTCCCCCAAACCATGTCAAATAGCGAACTTGGAACATACATAACAACCCAGTGTGCAAGCTACCAATACATCACAATATTCATCTACAGCCAATTGCCACTTCAGTTACTTATTTCCACATTCAGATTAGTGTCTATGAGCCACAGACTGCTTAGATATAATTATTCTTAGACTGCACATTTCCTCCTGTTTAGCAAGTGGCAAACATACAATGTCCCAGAAAATAAGCCTAAGCATGAAGCTGGTGCGTAAGAAATGGTCAGTAATTTTATGTAATACCTTCTGTTATTGACTCAACACAGGTATTAGCTATGCCTTTAATGGCACTAATCTTTCAGTTCTTGTTTATTGGAAAGGTTCTCACTTTATTGACTTACACAGGGTGGGGGAAAATTTCAAACTGGCTAGTGTAGCAGGTCTTGCACCTTCAAAAAGAGCTTTCAATGGAAAAAAATCCTGGGAAAAGAATTTCAGTGTGAGCCATGGAAATAATAAATTTCTGTACTCTGTTTTAAAGTGTTTTCTACCCCAGCAAAAGCAAAGCTGTGTCTTGTTGAGTTGTCTAAAGAAAGCCAACACATGTGAATGGTAGCTTTTTTGGTTATCACTATATAAGCTCTACTTGCTAGGTTTCTAATTGCAGGCTTTCCCCTATTTTCTTTGGTTATTATGTGAGATGCATTCGCAGGGATCTCAAAGAACAGTTGGAGCAGTACAGATATAGGACGTACATTCTCTGAAATTTCATTATGTATAGCTTAACACCTCCCAACAGGCACCATCTCAGAGAACGACAGCCAGAAGTAGGGAAAAAAAAACCCAAAAAAACCCAAATCCACAGATTTCAGGTTTAGATGCATTTTTAGAGTTTAATTCATATACAAGAAGAATTTATACCATTCATATGATTTTTAAACAGGCTGCAGATCATTCTTTTCCCTATTATTTCCTTGAAAATAAATGGAGATTTGTATCCAGTGATTAGGAACCAAAGAGATGCACAAAAGCAGGTTGTGCCTTCACCAACCTGCTGTGCTTTCACTGGGCAAATCACCTAGAAGTTCACAAAACTTCCACTTGCACTCTGCTGGGCAGCTCTAAGAGCTGACAAATAACTTCCCAAATAACAGTATTAGTATTCACAGGAGGCTCCAGAAATTACATATACACACAGAGCGTTATTTAACCGCACGTCCTTTCATTTCCCCTGGAATGAAATTGCTACCAAGCCACAAAGAAATGTAATTAATAGGCACCACAAACACACACAGGCGCATACAGGCAGCACCATCCTGCCTGACCCACTCCCATGCTCATCCACTTTTAAGTCCACAAACCATTTAAGCGGGGCTGTTTCCTTGCCCCCCATCTCTGAAGTCCATCCAGAAATAATAAGCGAATCTGAATTTAGTTTCCTCAGCTGCCTTCCGTGTCCAGTGTTACACCAGCACAGCTCACATTCACCTTATGTCACTCCACTGTGTGCTCAGACTTGAGGATCAATCCGGATTCCACTCCTAAGGATCCAGTGAAATGGAAAGGCTGGAGAAAAACGAGGAGTTCAGGGAGTGGCAAAACTAAGGGTGCCTCATTGCCTATTGATTCGTGTCTTAAAGCTGCCCTCCATCACAAATTTTGAATACCTAAAAAAAAGGTTGATCTCCTGACTTTACCTTGTAGACACTACTTTTTCTCCTCTGTAATGCCCGCTAGTTGCATGAAACTAGCAAAAATTAAATATACCTAAGACCTCTGTGCCTGTCAAATTTGGATAAAATGTATTCACCGGCGTAAAAAGCCACAGACAAGAGGAGGAAAAATAGAAGCTGACAGACAATTCAACTATATAATCCTCACTTCTGCAGTGAAACAGAGAAGAAGGAAAAAAAATGGGGGGGAAAAAGCAAGAGGAAATCAAAACCTAGCTCCCACAGCATGGCAGGAATAAGCACACTCCATATTTTTCCTGTGGTCTGTCATTTAGCTCCAAGGGTCAAAGGATGTAGAGCATCTTACAATGAGCGAGAATGACAAACCCAACCCAAATACAAGGAGGGCCAAAATAAACCAAAAACCATATTTGAAAGGCCACAGGAAACCCCAAAACTGTCCTGGCTGACAGCCATCATGCTTCGGGTCAAGGTGGTGACTTGTCGGGTTCAGTGCTTCAGGCTGACTACAGAGAGTACATCATCAAATAACATAAATTTTAAATGTAGCTACTGGAGGTTCATTGTGAGCTCTGCACACCCAATATGGTGCAATAATTTTATCTGGGGGCTCCAGAGCCACAGACAATTGAGGCTACCACAAACAGTCTTTAATTTCTGCTTGCTTCTGCTAGAAATGACATTCAGACTTGCTGGATTTCACCTCTGATCCAGCAAAGCTCTTAAGCGTGTGGTTAACTTTAGGCAAACACAAGCGAAAGGGAGGGGGTGGGAAATGCTCGTGCACTTAAAAACTCATGATGTGTTAATCTTGCTGCTGCCTCTGGGCCTTTGTGATGGGAAAAAATATCTGAAAGGAGAAAACCCACCAGTTTTAATTCTGATCTTCTCTACGAATATCCCTAGTTACTTTGAATTCTGTCACAAACCGTTGCATTTAAATATATAAAAATATAGGTGGGTGACGGGCGCCAGGTGAACACACTGCTTTATTCCCTCCACCTGCTCCAGATTTAAGCAGAGGATCCACTCTGTTCACTGCGTAGCAAGACTCAAGCATCCCCTTTTGATCACAGCGTATCGGCAGGACTATGAAAGAAGCTTTGCTGATGCCATAGAATAAAACTATTTTTAAAATCCTACTATTTGAAATCCAGGCTAGATCAGAGAAAGCTGCAAGAATTCACCCCAATTTCATAAGGATTTGCCGAACAGGCTGCTTGTGCCTCAGTTCAGCTTTGTATGCCTGGGCTGGGCCAAGACATGCCATCTGGTTCCCAGCAGCACTCGCTGAAGTCCGTGGGAGTTCTGCCTCCAAAGTGACAGTGTGATGTGGCCCATCGTCCTCTACAGAGCTAGCTAGCGCCTACACTTTTAATGGATGTCATTTCAGGCAAGCATTTAAGGTAAAACAAAAAAGGAAGGAAGAAAAAAAAAAAAAAAAAAAAGAACCCAAAAAACAACCAAACCTTCAACTAAGTGAATGTGGTGCTGAGGATTTGATCTGCATTCATTAGTCATCAGAGCTCCTGGAGACAAAAAAGATTATCCCCGTTATTCCGCAGATATTTTGACCCATCCCCACACAAGCTTTGTGTTGCCATCTCTTGTGTCTGCTCTGTCTTAGTGGCACGACCATCTCTCCCATTCACTGACAGAAGGGGAAAAGTCCATTCAGATACGTTAGTTAACAGAAAGATTTAAGAGGCGTAGCTCTGTCATCATGCTGCAAACTTCATAAATAATCTAGGAATACTTAAAAGCCGTCTAGAAAATTTCCAGATGTATTTTATAAGGCTTTATTTCCAAGTAAATCTCTCAGAAGAAGGTTAGCCCATACAAACATATCTACCCAATATAAATGGATATGCTATCCTCCTATTAGATCTATTTCTAAGTCTATTTGAACAGTGTAAATTATTTCAGCAAAGTATACATTGTTACAAAACACATTATGGGATTTCCTGTATACTGAAAGCCAACCCTCAGGACAAAATGCCCTGCAAGTTCCTGCTTAGACAGTTTGAAGTTAAGCTCTTTTTTACTTTTGTTTTTAATTTACTCTTTGCCATATTCATTACTGCCTCCCATCAGTGCAGCTGACATCAGTTGTTGCATTACATATGCCAGCAGACAGACTCCTACCTCTTATAGACTGCTGCCTACATACTACAACTGTTTATTATTCTCAATGCACAAAGTGCCAGCTAAATCAATAGTTCAAAAGCCTTGTTCAATTCAAATGGACTTTACAAAGTACTGCACTGTAATAAACACATGCAGGCAGAATGTTTTCCCAATTGCTTACATGACACAACTCTTATCGCATAAAGTAATACAACCACCACATTTTTCTTACTATGCAGAGCCCCAGTTAAGTCAAGAATGAAATTATCCTATTAATCACAGATGAATGGGGTGTACTGGCAATGACATATAGTAAATAAAATGATAAAAGGGAAGCACGATGACAAAAATCCTCACAGAGATCACTCCTAATGTGTTGGGCACTCTGGCAATTTAGACTGGTTGTCAGTCCTTATTCAGCAAAATTTCTCCACATAAATGGTTTTATAGGTTCCAGATAGTTTAAGGAACCATCAAGACAAAAATTGTCTACCGAATTGCAATGGAAGCAGTAAATATGCTTCTTCTATGTGCAGAAGGACCATCAAGTCTCCTCTGTATCCCCTCTAATGGTCCTACTTCACACCAATAGAGATGGCAATTTGCGTGATGCTTTACTGAACTAAGACCAGAACCAAAGATACCTAGAATTAGGATAAGCACTTTCATGAACGGAACAAAGAAGCCAGGCAAAAGGGTGACACTTTCAGCATGACCAGCCATTTGGACAGTAGGGCTTATTTATACAGAGATGATGGAAGGCCTTTTTTGCCCTAAATCTCTTTACATGATTGTCTGAGATCAAGCCAGGTCCCTGGCCAGATAAATGTTTGAAGTAAAACTGATCACTCAGATCAAGGATTTGCTCAAATTTATTCAGGCTTTAACTAAAATTCCGTGCAAAATAAGAATAGTAATTACTAGAGGGCAATTTATCCTACTTTCTTTTTCCTGCTCTATTAGCAGAAATCAGTCAAAACAGAGCAATGACTCCAGCTCTCTTAAAAGAAGTGGCAAAAGAGTTATCAGCCAGGCATGGTATTGTAAGTACCAGCCTGCCCACTTTCTATCAATCAGATACTACTGGCAGAGCAATAAAGAAATAGTGAGATAAGAAGGAAACATCTGTCAAGCAACATCCCAGACAGGCGAGAAAGAAGGAAAGCAGTCTGGGAAAAGAATAGGATAACAACAAAAAATTACCAACAAGTAATTTGCCCAGTCTTGTACATTCCTTTTCTCCCACCCTATGAATAGAAATTGGTCAGATAGCCCAGGTAGTGAGTTTGCTATTTGAGGCAACTTCTGGTTGAAGGGATTTTTTAGTGACAGATCGTGTCTGAGAAGCAACGCTTTGGCTGGTTTGACAGCTTTCAGGGCAGTTTCCCAGCACTCGAGCCACTTGAAGGAGTCATGACACTTCACATTTACAACTTACGAGCTAGGATAGTAGCAGCCAAACTGATGTGCACAAACCACAGCAGTCTTCCTGCGAAGAGAAAAATGGACTTCAAGGCTTTGGTCACTCCTATGGGCACTTGAAGCACAAGAACAATTATGTCCTTTATACAAACCTGATGTTTGGAGGCCCCTCTAACTGTTACACCGCGGGAAAAAACAGCTTATTTTTGCGTGGTTGCTGCGGATAGCCATAGAACGAGCAGGCTGTTGGATGCACATAGAAGTTATCATACAACACCTTCAGTGGCAATGGGACTAGAGATTGAGTTGTCCACCTATAGAGATTAAATGTTGAGAGATGAAGAGAAACAGCTAAACTTCATTCTGATGTATGTGAAAAAGATAAAGGTGACAGAGTACTACACAAGTTTCCAAGTGAATAGCACTAGTACTCTGCATTATCAAGCTCATGTTACTCAAAGTTTATTTATTGGCGTAAGAAGCCATATAGGACTGAACTTGCCACAGCACAAGGGTGGTGGGTCCGAAAACTCAGACAGCTTGTGCTTGCTGCCTTATCTCCTTTTAGAAATTGTTCTTGATGTGTTTGGGTTTCTTTTAATTTAAAAACTCCTTAAAGTTAAAAAAAACCCCAAATGCAGTAAGTCATTTTCATCTGCTAAGCCATATATTGCCTTTGCAGTCTTCCTCCTACCATTGGTTCTGTGTTAAACCATGATAAACTAATAATGAAAAAAAAAAAAAAGCCAAATAAAACAAACCCCTTCTCTGTCCATTGCTGAGTTTTCTCCAAATTTGTTTTGGGTTAAGATACACTTAGGCTGGAATCTATTACTGGTATCACTAACCACTTATGCTTGTAAATAGACTAAATAAGAATGCACTCTAGAGGTGTGCGTTTCTTTGTTTTCTAGCTTATAAGGAAACAATTTTAGGATGTTTGTAAATATTAGAAGACAATTTATAGATAGTGAGAACCAAACCAAAACATTAAGTGTACCAAAATTTGGACTGAACTCACCCATACTGCAATTTGAAAGACAAAATGCACAAGAGTTTCAAGCTAGCGGGTAAGTTTTCAAGCTTTGCCAAGTCAAAGTCGTAAAATTATCAAATGTATGTTTTGGAAAGAGAGGATACAGGATTAGCAGCTCCTTTCCTTTTATTGCTAGTCCCATGGTAGCACTTAGCAGGATCCTTTTTTTGTTTGCTTGTTTTGCAAGTAAATTACACATTAATGGAGGGAAAAAGGGAAAAAAAATAAACCTAAATAACAGTTTTAGAGCTTTCTATACCCTTGAGTATTTGAAAGCCCGTCTTTATAGTTTCTTCTGACGGTCCATACAATACTGTTTTGATGAGGACCCCTCAAATACCTGGTTACCAGTGCTAGGATGAGTAGATTCCTGTCCCTATCCACATGACGCCTGCTTTACTCATCTGCATTTTCAGTGCCATCACTTGGGTTAGAGGTGGCTTTCTTGGACACTGAAAGAAAGACAGCAGCTGGTTTTCAAGAGGAAAGAATTCCAGCATGTACCTATGGCTGCAAAACTACCAACCCCAAATCTGAGCCATGAGGTACCTGAACCCCAGCTCACTACAGAACGGGAACTGCTTGCAGGAATTCACAGAATCACAAGGTTGGAAAAGACCTTTAAGATCATCGAGTCCAACCATTCCTGTCCTATGTGAACCCATATCCTTAAGTACCTCATCTACCCGTTTTTTAAACACATCCAGGGATGGTGACTCAATCACCTCCCTGGGCAGCCTGTTCCACATCCCCACAACTCCTTCAGTGAAGAACTTTTTCCTAACATCTAATCTGAACCATTTCCCCTTGTCCTAGCACCTTCACTTGGCTGAAGAGACCATCTCCCATCCCTCTACAACCTTCTGATAGAGGGAACTAACACTTAAGGGTTAATAACAAAGCAATTATTTAGCTTAAACCATATATAACTTCAGACATTGTGTAAGATGAAAAAACATGATGGCCTTGCTAAACCATATATAACTTTAGCCATTGAGTAAGATGAAAAAACCAGGAACCTAGCAGAAAGAACTTGCTGAGAAGATGGAACAGACATGCTGACCTTGTTAAAGAAGCCAGTATAAGCAATTTTTGGGGAAAAGGTGAAAAGTACACAGCAAGGAAAACATACAGCCTTCATCCTTGAGACCTGAGACCCTGGTCCACAACCACCAGGAAGCACTGTGAGTGCACAGCTAAAGACAGAGATTATGGAAATGATTTCTCAGAACTGCTTTGAATAACCCAAACTTTTCTCAGGATTCTTATGTATATGCACGACTTTGTGTAATATCAGACTGCTTGTTGAAATGGTGTGCAAGCTAGGAGGTGCTAGCCCCCTTGCACCCAGTGCTGCAATAAATTTACCTGCTTTATAACTCTTCATGAATTGCGAAGTTAAGTTTCTGCAAGTGACTCCTTTCAGGTAATTGTAGGTGGTGATAAGGTTTTCCCTCAGCCTCCTCCAGGCTAAGCAACCCCAGTTCCCTCAGCTGCTTCTCATAAGGTTTGCTCTTCAGCCCCCTCACCAGCCTGATTGCCCTTCTCTGGACATGATCCAGAACCTGAATGTTCTCCTTGTAGTGAGAGGCCCAGAGCTGGACACAGTACTTGACGTGCAGCCTCACCAATGCCAAATACAGAGGCACAATCACCTCCCCAGACCCACTGGTCACACTATTTCTGATACAAGCCAAGCTGCCATTTGTCTTCCTGGCCACCAACACCCCCAGGTCCTTCTCTGCCTATCTAGCCAGTCTTCCCCAAGCCTGTCATGCTGCACGGGGTATTCAGTCACTTCCAGCTGCTATTTGCTGCTCACTTAAGAGTTGGGGAGTGCAGTAAACTACAAATTGCCCCTTAAATCATTCCTGAGTTTACTGGATATGGACTGCTCCAATGTTTTCCACATCAGGGATTTGTGTGTTTTGACCCACCTCCCATCCCCCCCCCAAAAATAAAACATCCCTTCAAAGATCCTCCCTGCCGCACTCTAACCTACTCCCTCTCAGGAGGGATGAAAGAAAGCAATATGGGAGCTAGGAGAGACCTTCATCCATGGGTGCTTCTCTGGGTGTTCGGTGGTGTTATGGGAAGCGACAGTGTTTATTTTCCATTAGGAGGAAGTGAATTGCTGTGCATGGAATGAATTAATTGCTTTCATTTGATTACCTAAAGGCTGACCACCTGTGGGTACAATCAGCATTGTTTTCCTCTCTTGATGTAAACAAGAAAGTAATTGAAAGCCTAATGTGAACCCAGCAGTAAAAATAAAACCTGAGAAAGAAGGGTCAGGCCTGTAGCAGCAGACTTTTGCCAGTTTTATTCCCTCCAGTTGCTAGAGATAAAGGATTTAACATTTTAAAACAAAGGAGAAATTATCTTACAAATTGGGGTGATCTCAGTTACCAGTCTGGCATTATGCTCTTGCGTCTGTCTAAGCCCATCATTCTCAGACTCAGTTTTAACCATAGGCAAGGTGCAAAAAAACTACTTCAAAGTTCGACCCAGATTCCTGCTCGCTTGCTGCTCAGGCAGGCTAAGTGGACACTCATGCCTACACCTGATACAAGGTAAATTCACAAGCTTTTCAAAACTTTTATTAAGATTTTCAAAGGAAATTACATCAAGGCTCTGATGAATTGTAAATTATATAGGGGCTGCTGCGGAGCATTAGCCACCCAAACCTGTGTAAGCTGGCAACAAAACAGACTCGCTACAGTAAAAAGAACAAAATGGTCAGATGACTAACATAGCTCCATTTCCTCCCTGGCCCCAGCCACATATTCTATTGCCTGATCAAATTCAACAGCAAATTTAAATGGCTGTTTCATGTTATAATCTAAGAGAAGGAAACCCATTTATAAAGAAAATACAGATTTTGCACAACACACATCCCCACACACACACACCCCCCAAGTATTATCTGACAAGCATTATTTATTCATGTGAGGAACTTAGGATGTGTCAGTACTGCCATCCCATCTACTGGTCAATAATTTTTCAGTGCAATAGGAAAACTATGAAAAAAATCTTCACAAGGAGATTTCTTGGGGGAAAAGGCAATGTGCCCAGATTTCCAGATAAAGTCTGTGTACAGATTGGGTAACAGCAAAGAAAAAAAAACCCAAACCACCCTTCTTTTATTGTCTTGTCAATCAGCCAGATCAGATAGATAGGATCTCTCAACATCTCTTCTGGATGCACCTTCTTGAGCCTTAACAGGGTCAGCTTCCAAAACACAGGCTACGGGCACATGACTCAAAGTTTTTCAATACAGCAAAATCAACATGAAAACATGGAAGATAAATGATCATCTAACTGGCAATATTATTTTTTTTGTTACAGCTTAGACTAGCCAGGCTGAAGGTGTTCTCTCTGCAGGTGGTTAAGTCCCAATATACCAGTGCAGTGTGGACATAATGGGAAGAGGATATTTTGCCTTGAAAGGAACACACAGGGATGTAAAGGGAAGGGTGGCAGAACCACCTTGATTACAGTAAAGATAAAAACAAAGTCAGTGCCGCCATGTTTACACAGTCCAGTGGGAAATGGGAATTTTTGTTCCACAAAAGTAACTTTTAGTACAACATACTCTACTCACTGCTGCTGAGGTTTCAGGCACCAAATTACCATGAAGTTATGAGCCAACTAGAGGTATCTATCCCAGAGGAAAACAACAAGAATGGTCCCAGTTCCAAATGCTATGACCTAAAGGCAGCAAAAGTGGGAAGAACTGGAGTTGTTGGTATGATCTGGATGAGGGAAGCTTCAACATCTTTAAATACAGAAAAAGCTGCTTCAAAGAGTTGGAAAATAGTATGTTCTCCATGTCCAGAGCAAGAGGAATGCAGAATTCACATAACTACATATATTTAGTGGCAGATGTCTGATTTGTCTGCTACAAATGTCATAGGTAAGCACGGAGATCAGACCACAGTAAACCCTGAGTTTCCTTATGGTCCCTTACATAGAGCATCTCCTGTAGCTCTAGTTCAGATGCAGAAGCATGGAGTCAAATCCTGCAGTCCCAGGAATAGCAGCATCAGAAGAGGACAGAGTTTAGATTTAGTAACTTAGTAGATGTAGGGAGGCATCTATGATGCAGGCAGACTGCAAGAAGTAATTACTCAACCTCAGCTCAAGGATTCTCATATTTTGTAGGATACAGTTCAGGTGAAAAGTTACAGTAGGTGCTAACTCCTCCTGGTTCATGATGTTGATGTCATTGATGTTTTTCCTCTTAGAAAACTAAAAAACTTGGGAACTAAATCTCTACAAATCAGCAAACAAGATCTTTACAAACTTCATAGAACAAAATACAGATTAAGAGGAGGAGGAGGAAGAGGAATGCTGAGTAGAATCATAGAATGTGTAAGGTTGGAAGGGACCTTTAAAGATCACCTAGTTCAACCCCCCTGCATTAAGCAGGGACATCTTCACTAGATCAGGTCGCTCAGAGCCCCATCAAGCCTGACCTTGAATGTCTCCAGTGATGGGGCCTACACCCCCTCTCAGGACAACTTATTCTAGTGATCCACCACTATATGGTCCCCCAGACCCTTCTCTTCTTCAAGCTGAACAAACCCAACTCTCTCAGCCTGTCTTCATAGGAGAGATGCTCCAGTCCTTTGATGATTTTTGTGGCTCTCCTCTGGACATGCTCCAACAGGTCTGTGTACTTCTTGTGTTGAGGGCTCCAAAGCAGGACACAGTACTCCAGGTGAGGTCTCACCAGAGTAGAGGGGCAGAATCACCTCTCCCGATCTGCTGGCCACACTGCTTTTGATGTAGCCCAGGATGCAGTTGGCCTTCTGGGCTGCAGATGCATATTGGTGGCTCATATGTCCAGCTTCTCACCCATGAGTACTCCCAAGTCCTTTTCCTCAGATCTGCTTCCCAGCACACCATCTCCTAACCTGTATGGATAGTGGGGATTTTTCTGACCCAGGTGCAGGACCCTGCACTTGGCTTTGTTGAACCTCATGAGCTTCCCCTGGGTCCACTTCTCCAGCATGTCCAGGTCCCTCTGGATGGCATCCCATCCCTCCAGCACATTAACTTCACCACTCAGCTTTGTGTCATCAGCAAATTTGCTGAGAGTGCATTCAGTCCCACTGTCAATACCATTAATAAAGATATTAAACAGCACCGGTTCCAGCGCAGACCCTTGAGGAATTCTGCTTGTCACTGTCTTCCATCTGGACTTGGAGCCACTGATCACCACCCTCTAGATGCAACCATCCAGCCAATTCCTTATCCACTGAACAGTCCACCCATCAAATCCATATGTCTCCAGCTTAGAGATAAGGTGGCCTGGTTATCAATTTGTAACACGAATGCAGAATCTGATCTGAAAACCTTTTCACTGCTGCTGAAGTAGTAACCACGGACAGGACAGCTGTGTTATTGCACATGCTATGGCAAGTGCATACATCATATTTCACCTAGCGTGATTGTTCACAGTTCCATCCAACACTGTTCTCCTGCCAACATTAATTTTTTGCCAATTATTTTTCCTCAGCTGATTTATTCACCCCAAAGCCAGATCCTTTAGCTGAAAGAGAATCAAAGTGAAATCATCTGCTTCTCCTGTTTCAACAGCTGTACATTCCAGTTTTGCTGAGGGAAGAGGAGAAGAAAAAAAAAAAACCAACCCTGCAGTTATCTGCCAAAGTCAAGACACCTTAGAGATAAGAACCACCTTCAACAAGCATGGGTAAGTCCCTTATACATTCTGGAAAACAATCTAGTGACAGGTCAGTGAATCAATTTTTTTCTTCGTAGAGGTCAATACTGAGCAGTGTAGGATTCGTATAGGCAATCAGGTAGTTGATTAGATGCAGCGGGGATCACTAATGCTTAAGCTATTTACCTTTGAGTTACTGCTTAGGGACACTTGCAAATGCTCTCTTGTTGGAAGAAATGATAGGGTAAACTATTTTTTTTTTTAAATAGCCTTCTGACACCTTACACTTGGAACTTTGAATAAAATTATTTTATATATTTTATGTTTGAAATGCCAAGATGAAATAGATTTTTGTTCCACTCTGGACCAGGAATTCAGAGAGACAGAAGTAATAGTTTAATAGACTGATGTGATTAGAAGAAAAAGAAATGGGTAAACTCTGAGGCATATGTTATATGAATAAGCTCAAGCTATACCTCCTTTATATATATATGCAATGAAACAGTGCAGCAAGGTTGTAGGCATCCCACTTTAACGAACCAAGCTCTTGCTTAGGTGCAAGTAGCACCCTCTGAAACAGGCCTGTGTTGCAGCTGCATGAAAAAAAAGAGAAACTGAGGCACGGGAAATAAAATTATTCTGTACAGATCACAGATACTGTTGAAACATCTGACATGGAAACCTGACCTCGAGTGCTGGCCTTGGGAACATGAGCCAAGAACTTAGGAAGGGTTTAGTAAGGGTCTCAGCATGCAGACCCTTACATGAAAAGACCTCTTCACCTTCAGAGGAGAATTCCTGTTTTCAGTAATGTGTGTGTCCAATTTCTGCTGAAGTCGATTACGCACAAATAAATGACCCTTTTAGTTACACACACAGGCTGGAAAGAGTTTAAAATAAAAGAAAGCATGTTGATGGGAGGAAGAATAGGAGACAAAGGCCATCTCCTAGCATGAGGAAACACAACAATTAAGTTTTACAAGCTCTTTTTTCCCCTGCACCCCCCTCCCCATGATTAATGACCGTGCTTTACTCTGCTTAAGGAGTGGGCCCAAGGCTTGTGTATCGGTTTTTACAATCTGGTTTTAATGTGGAAAGATAATAACTGTGCAAAACGGAGCAGACTGTATAAAAATTCACTCTGCAAATGTGATTACACATAAAACCCATAAAAATTGTACAAAGCGATAGATGAACCAAAACTGAACAGCTGTAGTTTTTCATTATTTTGGAACTGAGCAGAAAGAGTGTATGTATAGAGAATGACTTCAGTTTTTTTTAATCTTCTGGACTTAATTGAATTATACATCTGCTGGGAATTTAAAATTTCAGAAGGAATATCACATTTCTGCTAAATTGAATTCTATATTGCTGAAATGAAGAACTGTCTGTGAAATATTAGCAATAAGGTTGATATATTTCAATAAACCCCTAGCAGTATAGTTCAAAATAATGTAGCACAGTTTTATATATATATATATATATATAAAAGTTATTACAACTAAGATCATTGGTAATCTAAAGACAGTTTTAGCCCAGAAGACAAATGAAATAAAGTATCATGGCTTTTATGTTTACTTTAGGGATAATTTTAGACAAATACATTAATGACTTAACCACTTCACAGCTGCTGTGGAACCACTTTTTGCACTGCTCTAGCCAAGCTTGTAAACTGTTTTTACTTGTAATGCAGCAAAAAAACCACAAACCCAAACCCCAAACTATAAAGTGCTCCACTTATAATGCAGTTGGAGAGCACAATATGGTCTAGGAGAAAAACCCCAGAAATTAAATGTACCTGAGCATTTCTCAACCAGTACAGCACGCAGATGAACATGAAAGGATGGACTTTATACAGTTTTGACTGTGGCATTAAGTGCTGTCGCAAAACAGTTTTTTGGTAGCTGGATGTATCAAGTTATCTTATAGTGTGAATAAGCCATCTTAAAACCATTTAGTTTTATTTAAGAGAGACGTAACGCATGAAAAATAGAGGAGACAGATTAAAAGCAGAGTGAGAGATTAACCATTTACTTCAGGTGACAGAAATAATCTCTTGGATCCACTTGAATCAAACACTGCATCTGCTACTGAAACAGGCCCCGACCCTTGTCAGCTCTGCATCACAACCAACCCCTTTGGTACGAAAAAGGCCTACAAAGCTAATGGTTTTCATGCTGTCTCGATAAACCAGACCAATCTGAGCTGTGGCAGGGATACTCCAAATACTGCTGCTGACCAATACAACCCTGTAAGAACATTTGGGTGGGGAATTATCTCCTCCTGTGATTCCAGAGCAACCACTCCACGGTGTTGTAGGCTCCCAGAAGAGCATCTCCAACATGGGCATGTCTGTTACTGGGGCCAAAACGCTGCCTCACTGAGGCAATTCAGTCTATGGCCTGATTCAGGGACACACACCAAGAAGCTAAAGATCGTATGGGTATCAGATGAATAAGTTCAGCTCCCGCTTTGCATACTGCTGTCTACAACTCCATTGAACATGTAAGAAACCGGGTTAAAACAAAACAACAAAAAACCCCACCAGATTATCTGCAGTGCGTCAGTACAGCTGCTACAAACAGCCTGAATTGTGACACATCTTATTAAACACCCTGGCCAAAACCCAGTTCTCTTATCATGTAGTGTGTTTAAATAGAAGATGTCACTAAAAGACTTGTGTTTACTTGCTGAAGAAAAGGCAAACAAGTAATGGGAGACATTGCCAACACTACTGTTAAACATGTAATTTTTTTTTTGAAAGGGTCAAAAAAGTTTGCTACATTCTCCTCAAAGACACATGTACCAAAAAAGAAGAAACGGCTATTGCAACAGAACAACTTAATTAATAAACATCGATTGTGCTCATTGACTGCTGCAAATTGTATTAAATATTAACAACAACATTTTGTATATTTTATATTACTCATAAAAGTTTTATACCTTTGCCCTACAGCAGCCATAGATTTTATGTAAGCTTGCAACAAATGCAACAAACTATTAAGCAGTACAGAACACTTCTATAAATATTAGCTGCACATTATTATATACAGATATAATGCCTTTAATTATACCTAGCCATACAAGGAGCTTATTTCCCGAGGACAGTGATACCTACTCTAGGTTGTGCAGTAGCAGTCATTGGGCACCAATATTGCCATCTCTGCGGTGTCAGGTCTGGCTTCACCTTGTCTTGCCTGGTACAACTACATCTTTACTGGTTAAGGTTATGGCAAACCACTTGTGTGATGGCTGCATGTCTGGTTACGTGCTGGGGACTGTCGCCTTTGGGTCTCTTTGCAGAAAGGCAGCGCGCTGTCCTTGGATGGAAGGCAACCACGAACGGGACAGAAGGACTGTTGAAAGACTCTGGACCGGACATTTAAAACAACGGAATATCTTCAGTGACCTTTTAGGGGAGGCAATTTCCAATAAAACCTCATCATTTTGGACAGTGGCTCCCACCTCTACACTTTTCATTAAAAACCACTTAAAGTATTTCTGCAAACAGCATGGCTTAATGTGTCCCATCTCCAGAGAGGAAGGTAACAGCTGTTTAACAGTGCACAGCCATATGATAGAAAAACAGTTTACAACAGCAAGAGTAGAAAAATACTGTATCTAATCCAAACTGTAAGGGAACTGAGATAGGGAAATCCTTATCTACTCTGGAACATTGCCAGGACATTGCAAACGCACGTGTGTATGCCTGTGTCAGTGTGTTAGACCCATCTTACCAAAATAAAGAGGAATTTTACTGATTATGTGTGATCAGGCCCTAAAGCATTTACATCTTGGAGACCAACAGCTGGATGGAGTTTGTTTCTGTTATCATAGCCTTTTTTAATGGCAGCAAGTGGAAATGTTGTGCCGTCCACATGAATTTTAGCATCTACAGTTCCAAAGGGGTAGTGTCAATGGAGAAATAGTGGTATCCAGGTTTTATTAATTATTCTGGAAAAGCAATTAGAGAATGGGACATCTTGCAGATGATGATACCTCATTGAAAGTTTTCTTCAGAAAAGGAAGATTTCACTCTTCTCTCTCTTCTGTCCAACAGCTCCCACCCCTTGAAAAATTCCATTTCTCTTTATCTGGCTTTTTTTTGGTTTGTTTTTAAATATAGCGGAGACTAAAGAATTCAAAACATATTAATCTGAGAAGGAAATTATATCAATTAAAGTTCTATCTAATGAGAGTAGATCAGGGTCAAAAGCGTTTTCTTTTTCTTCAAACAGAAGGCAACATAAAAAACTTAGAAAAACAGACATGAAAGATTTTTAAAGGCCCAGGTAACTAGTAAAGGGATACTGGAGCTTGGCTTTAAGTAAACTATAAAGTAGTATCTTGTTTTAATCACGCTCCTAATCATGGTAATGTTGTAGTTTTGTGTGGATGGGTTCTGGTGGAGAAGGGGGGAGGCCTCTTTGAGATGCTCTGAGAAGCAGTTTTAATGCGACATCCTCATCAGAGATGTAACAACCCTATGCCTTGGTGATGGCAGTGAGGGGGTTGTCCTGCAGAGCAGCCCCTTGAGCACTTCTGGGAGCCTGACTGCGGGGTAAAGCAACCAGATGGTATGCAGTATCAGAGCTCAAAGGACCATCGCCAGGGCAAGCTGCAGGCCACACATATCTGACATTATGTTTGTAGTGACTAGTTTGAGTTTTGATTTTCCCATGCTTCATTTCACAGCCTGAACACTACATCCAGGAGCATTTCAGCCCTATTATCTATTACTATCAAAATTTTGGCAGAGGCAATTGCACATCACCTTTCCAATTAGGTTATATCATTCCACAAGAGCACAGAGACACCCCCCAAAAAAAAAAAAACCCACCCTAAAAAAACCCTCATACTGCACTTCCCCCTGTGAGAAAAAAACCCCACGACTGGGAAAAAAAACCACAAACCCAAACCCTGTGTCCATTTCTGCTACTATATGTACGATTTGTTATGTCTTTTACCCACTTCCACAAAAGTATTGGAAAATATATTACTCCCTACTGCTCGAGAACTGAAGGGGAACTGTTTCATCTAAGCACATGTAGCAGACCAGAGGGCATGCTCATTCCTGGCAGAGAATTTGACAGGTTCAGTGAACTATTTATGTACCCGTACGCAACACCTCCAGACACAGACAGTGAACCGAACGGATTCAACCATCTTTACTCCTGGTCTGTAAGTAAATTAAATCTGCATCTTGACCATGTTGCCTGGAAGAGGTTATTCAATTATTTACAGGGCAATAACAGGTAACTGCACTTTACAGCAGTTTGTAGACAGCTACTGTACAGTTTTGAACAAAGAAAATATGGACTGTGGCAGTAAGGATATATTAAAAAGAAAAAAAAAAAGTCCTGCAAACCCAGAAGTATATCTAACTATGTTTTTCTCCAAGGCTCCTCAAGTCCCTGTGTCATAGCTATCCTTGTCATATATTCAGCAAAACATGTAGCATCTGAAAACTGCTGGAATATCAACTGATCTCAGAACTTAGTTTGCCCAAGTTTTATCCTTAAAAGCCCATTTTCAGGGGCTCAGTTCACCTCTCTGTCTCCCCTTCGCGTAACATTGATCTTTTTTTTAAGGTTTTTTGAGTAGGTTCTTAGATTTAAGTGCCAAGAACCATTGGTATATGTAGTAGAAAGAAACTGAAATCCTAACAAGGACAGGAATTTAAGAGTCTGAAAGAATTTTGCAGGAAAGTCACTTTAAATAGTCCTTTAGCCACCTGGACAAGCGTCCTTGGATATTCTTGCTTTCACAATTTTCCATTTTCCTTAGGGCACAGTAGAAAAAACCAGTTATTTCTTTATATCTGCCATACTGTACCACACCTGCTTTGCTCTGAAATTCAATTAAAGCTGTGCTATAGCATGGCTTAGGCAGGTAGGTGTCCACATGCACACATCCAAATCAACATGCTTCTTCAGCAGCCAGCTGGAACTGTCTGCACAAGGATTTGCAAAGTGCTTTGAAGAATTAACACGCTGGTATAGGATGCAAGAATTACTCACGTATTAGTGCAATGGAAACTGAGAATGCCCAAAACCACGGGAGAAGCTGAAGTTCTCCATTGGCTTTCAGCCCAGGATTCAGGGCAGGGAACTGAATCGCACTAAACACAATTAGCACGGCCCTCGCTAAAAAGCAAGGGCTCCTTTTACTTACTGGGCGGGAGGGGGTGGTTGCCATTGAACAGCAAGCTGCAAGCAAATTAGGGGTTCAGACCTGGTTTAGGATTTTACTAATGAGATGTAAACTTTGCTATATGTGGCCAGTTGCTAGTCAACACAATGTTTACACATACAGCTCGGACATCCAGCTGAGGGCTTGCCTGTGCTTGGCTTTCACCAGTTAGCTCTGTAGCAAGCTGTTACGGGCTTTGGCTTTCTTACCTTCAATTTCCCAGTTTTCTATTCCTAAAAGTACCACTGGCTGGTGTGAACTATGTCTCTAATTCTGATCACAGCAGAGTCTCAGTCCTGCACGTTAAGTCACCTGCCATCTCAGTATAGTGCGTTTAATTAAGGGGCATTGTGTGAAAGTAAGAGCTGGGGGAAAAAAAGTTGAATTTGCCCTAATTGCACATCAAAATAAAAAATTATGTTCATTGAAAGAAATCAATGTAAAAGCCCTTTCTCTGAAGAGTGAACATGGGGCTAAATCTTTGGCCTCATTTATTTCAATCAAGAAGAGAAATGATTGTTAAACAAACTTCCCAAAGTTCATTTTTTTTCACTTCCAGATAATAACATTTTCTCATTGCTAGATGAAGTCATGTGGAGGGCTTGCATGTTTCCACGTTACATTTCTTGGAAGGTTTGTTCGATATTCAGAGAAAATTCTCACTGGCAAGAAACTATTAGTTTACTGTTTGAGAAAATTTTTCAGGATTTTCCAGGGTGGGATAGGTCCTCTGCTCTTGCTTACCACACAGGAAGCATCACCTCTTTTGCAGCACCACACCATCAGCTTACTTGAATTTTCTGGTGTTTGTTTTTTCTAGATATATTCGTGACATCCAGCGTGTTTTTCAGAATTTGAAGGAAGATTTCAAGGAGTTGAAATAATATGGATTTTCTTTCCCTTTGGAAAATATGCAACATCCCCCTAGGTCATAAAAACGTTGTTATCCCATCAGTAGAAAAAAACTTTCTGATCAGTATTTGCTTTGAAAGCAGAACACCAGTTGTGATGACTGTCCTGGTGCAGTAACTCAAAAGTAGGTGTAATTAAGATTCCCTTAGCAGCTCCTGTCATGACCAACTTTGTCCAACTCCCAACTGATCAAGTCTGTAATAAGTTTCCTTGGTTAAACTGTCTTTGGAGCAACCCACAGAGTTATAAATTCAAACTTTGCAGCTCTAGAAATAGAAAACATAAGTTTTACACTTGCTATGCACCTTAATCACAACGGCAAACAAACCTAAAAGATCATAGAACCATAGACCTGTTTGGGTTGGAAGGAACCTCACAGCTCCTCTAGCTCCAATCCCCTGCCATGGGCAGGGACACCCTCCACTAGCCCATGGTACCCAAAGCCCCATCCAATCTGGCCTTGAACCCTGCCAGTGATCCAGGGACAGTCACAGCTTTTCTGGGCACCCTCTCCACCCCTGTAGCACAGAATTTCTTCCTAATATCTAGTCTAAATGTCCCCTTCTTCAGGTTATGGGTATGTCCTGGTTTCAGCAGGGATAGAGTTAATTTTCTTCCTAGCATCTGGTGTAGTGCTGTGTTTGGGATTTAGGATGAGAATCATGTTGATAACACACTGATGTTTAGATGTTGCCAAGCAGTCAGCTCATTTCTGCTCCTCACGCTGCCCTGCCAATGAAAAAGTAGAGTGCTCAAAAAGCTGGGAGGGGGCACAGCCAGGACAGCTGACCCAAACTGGTGAAAGGGATATTCCATACCATATGACATCATGGTCCGTGTATAACTGGGAGTGGGCCAGGAGGTGGGGCAGCTCAGGGTCTTACAGAGCATTCACTTTAGGTGGTAAGAAATTGGGCCATTCCTCACTCAGTTTAGGTTGTCTTTTATTATCTTCCTTTTCTGTCCTATTAAACTGTCTTCATCTCAACCCACGATTCGTGGGCTTTTTTCTCTTTTCCATTTTCAGTTCTCCATCCCAGTGGGATAAGGAGTGAACACCTGTGTGGTTGTTTTAGCTGCTGGATGGATTAAACTATGATAGGCCATTTCCCCTTGTCCCATATCCCTCACTGTCCTTGTAACCAGCCCATCTCCAGCTTTTCTGTAGCCCCTTCAGGTACCAGATGGCTGTTCTAAGGTCTCCCAGTGCCTTCTCCAGGCTGAACAAGCCCAACTCTCTCAGCCTGTCTCCATAGCAGCAGTGTTCCAGCCCTCTGGAACCTCCAGACCTCAGAGCAGCCTTCCAGTACCTAAGTAAGCTACAGGAAAGCTGGAGGGAATGGTTACAAGGACCCTTTTGCTTCCCCAAAATTATAACTATGTTAAATCAAAACATCTAAAGACCTTGAAGGGCTTTACTTGGAAAAAATATAAAATCATGCAACAGCCAGTGAAATCATTAATTAAAAACAGGTACCATCACATGTTTTCCTTTGGTAAAAATATTTAAGCAACCCTGTACACTGAAAGAAGTAATGTATTTTGTGTACTAAGATATCCCTGCTACTCGGGCAGCATCCTCTATAGTGAGGCATATCTCAATTTAGACTATTTGGCTATGCTATATGATAAATAAGCACTGAAAAGAGATTGGGCACAGAAGATAAAGGACTATGCACAGCCACCAGATTTGAACTTAGTATCTTTGAAATAGGATTGCTTTATCTGCCTGGATTCACAGGACTTGGTTAAGAGCCGGATGGGCTTACAGGTGTTAAACTAGCCACTGGCAGGCTATCGTGGCTTCTCCAAATGCAGAGAAAAATATTTTTCTACTTCACAGCAGGAACTGCATGCATGAAAAATCTCATGCAAATTGGATTTATCTGACTTAACTTTTCTTCTTCAGTGAAGATGTGGAAAGATGACGATTAAGCAAGCAGTTTCCTCCTACATTTTCATTCCAAATTGTTTCCACAGGCTCAAGTCTCAAATGACATGTGCCTTTTTCAGCTGGTCTAATGTTGGAGTAAGTAGATCTGTGCATCCCTCTCCACTCCCTGAAAGACTAAAATTAGGTTTCAGGGTTTGAGAGTGTCTGGATGACTTAGATTCCACTTCAGCGTCTCTTTTGCATAGATAGCTGTGATAATGTCCTTTTCTAGGACAGCCTTGCTACTTTGAGTTTCTAAGACTCATCACAGAACTGAAAGCAAATCTTTACACTGAGTCCAAGAAAGACAAGTTTAGAGAAAAAGAATAAAAAGATGCTTACCTTCAGACTGTTTTGGACCTACCACTACCGTCCCACTTTAGTGGAAGGGCAGAAGAGAAGCAGCCTCTAAAGTCACGACACATTTCATGCTTTTATACTATTGATATTATAAATGCAGCTGCACAGAACAGCCCTAATAAACATAAGGGGCAAGGCCTGCTGGTGCCTAGCTATGCAAGCAACTAAAACAGTTTTAAGTTTGCTTTTCCAAAAGATCAACACTGATGAAAGTAGTCCTAAAATGAAAAAAAAATAATCTAACAAGGAACTTAAGTTTTCTTCTCTTAAATATATATGTATTTTGGAATTTGAATGGAAAGCAAGCTGTAAGGAAAAAAAAGGATATAAATTTACTAATAATAAATGCTGCAAGAAAGTGCTCTCATTTTTAACACCCTCTCCCTTCTTCCAAGCGTAAGATTTTATGTGAAACCCCACCACCACCTTTTTCCTGAAGAACTAAGCACAGCACTATGAGTTAGTGGAGTTTTACAATTGAGCTGTGAACACATCAATTTAAGAAATGAGAGCAAATATTTTTTAATATTAAAACTCCTTTGCTGCTTAATGACTTAAGCCTGGCTCTAGCCATCACTTTCATTTTAAAGCATCATAGGCAGTCCCTGCTGTCAGAAGTGGTGCTCTTTGCTCGCTCAGTTCCTTCATGCACAGGTACTACAGTATCTCACTTCTTCAAAATCTAGTATCTGCGTCAAGTTAGTCCTCCAGGAAGGGGCATAGCTACTTGCAAAATGTTAACTGGACTCTTTTTATACCTGGCTCACATTCCTAGGAAACTCCTTCAAGCTACAAAAACCCACCTTGAAACACCACTTCCAATGTCGGAAATACCACTTAACTGGAAGATACTAAGAGCTTCCTAACCTACATATATTTACTTATTTTAAAGACGTGAAACCCCCTACTTGTGCTGAAAGTGCTTCTAAGTGACGAATATGATTAATCTCCAAAGACTCTTGCCTTATGCTTTTTAATGATTTCCTTATACTTACAGTTTATTTTAATTAAATTCTAATACAGACTGAATTTAGCTGCTTTTGTACAGAGCCTAGCACAGTGGCAGATAGGTCTGTCTGGGTTTTCTGAGGCTAGCTGTTTACACAAGAATTTATAGAAGGAGACACCCCATTTATATTACTATCTCCTATTTTTCTGAAGTACCCGTAAGCGAAATAAAAAATAAAAATAAAATATAAAATAAACATCTAATTTTTTAAAATTATATAATTTTTTTTGCAGAACACACAACCACCAAATCAGCCTCTTTGTATTAAGCTGTCTTCAGGGAATGGATATTTGTGACTGTGAATTACTGTTTTTAATATAAAACCATAACCGTGTTAGCAATTTGTACAGGGTAATTTTGCTTGCACGATACACTGTTTCACACAATCCAACTATATTGCCCCTCATCTCCAAAAGCCTTTTGCTCCTACCTTGTCAATGGTAGGAAAGAAGAGGGGAAGAAACAACAGATAGAAAGAAACAATGAGAGAGAAAGGGAGAAGGAAGAAAGAACCACATTAAAGATGTTCTTATTCTTAAAGCACACAGAGAAGTGGACTCAGTAATATTCTAGAGGACAGACTGGATTTTGACTGAGGCTACTCTAGCCATGATGTTAAGGCACATCAGGAATGTGTTTTCATGTTTGCAGTGCCCAAGTCCCACACAAGCGCTAAGGATTTATATCTTCATAATACTGAGTATTAATATTAGTACCATCCTGTTTTTCTTGGATGAGAGGCCCCCTGGATACTAAAAAATTTCTCTGAAGTCACACAAGATGCCTATTGCCAACCTGGAATGGGATCCCTAATTCCTATGGACTCCAAGTCCTATGTCTTGACCTTGTTTGGTCTATTTATTAACCATGTACCTTTGCCTTTTTATCAGACAGATAAGCAATTAAAGTCTGGTCCTCGCAATGCAAAGAGCTGAATACAATTAAAAACTATTCAACCCTATTTGGTTATTGCTTTTGATGTTTGTTTCAGGGGACTCATGAAAGCTGGAAACTGAAAGAAAGGTTGGAGATATCCCATGTTATCCATTATATCAGAAAGGAGGATGCTTCAGCTGTCACAGAAAAAACAATTGTACTGCATTGCCTGATTTTGGAGATATGGAGATTGACTTTTAAAAAATAAATCATAAATAAAGTATGCATGTCAAGAATGTGGGCAACCAGACTTGATTCTTCTTGACTACGGAATCTGGGAGAGTTTTCTTTGTTGTGAACAGGTTTCTTTTATTTGTTTGTGCTTGTTCTGCATCATGTGAAATGCTAAGACCAAACAACAGCATCGGCACTGATTAATATTAATTTCAGTTGTATTGGTACCTTTGCAAGTCTCAGAGTCTAATGAAGGTCTTTCCTGGGTAATTGGTTTCCCCTACACTGCTTCAGAGAGATACAACACACCATTTCTCTATTGTGCGGGCTTCTGACATCAGAGAATTTTGGTTGTCAGGAGTTTTGTCTATTTGGTTTTTTAAACGTAACATTTAAGAGCGATTGCCACCAGCAATCCAAAGACAGAAAACCCCCCAGATTTTTGAAGCCTCAGGTCAGACCTGGGGAAGGACGAACAGCTTCTACAGAAGCAGCAGCCAAGTTCAAAACTAATATTTGAACCAGATACTTTCTTTAGATTAAAGAAATTAGATTTCATTCTTGTNTGCTTGAATCTGCTTTACTTAGCACTCACTGCGCAAGACTTAGATACATCCTTTCTAATTAGCTTTCCCTAGCTTTCCACATCCGCTACAGACAGAGCAAGGTGTTTGCAGACAACAGGTTGAGTTCACCTGACACTTCCCTGTCTAACTTAGGGCAGGAAGAGGCAGCTAAGAAAGAGCTATTCATTTACTCAGTTTTAAATTTTTTCCCTCCCGAGTAGTAGAGACTATTCACTGCTTTTGGCTGCCATCTAACAATAGCCAAAATGGCATGTTAGCCACTAGGCTAAGCAAATGTGAAGTGATGCGAATAGCTTTTCAATTGTTCGTTGTCTGAATAACTGCTTGATACAGCAGAACTGCAATTACAGTTGGAATTTGCCTACATTTTTGTCGCTGTGCCCTGTTTGATCTGAAAACTTTGAGTTCTCACGCTCTGGGATTTCTGGATTCCTACCCTTAATCACTTAGAACTTCACGGAAGTCAGAAAGAATTGTGTTTGGTGGAGGGCAGGTAACTTCTGAAAGGGGACAGACAAGCCTAGCAAAATGCGACCCTGTTGTGACCCTTCTTCATTTCCTTCTTCCATATCACTCACAAAGCTTTGCCCCAACAGCTAAAAAACAGTGCAGACACCTGCCTACTTCTCAGCCATGGCAGATGCCATCAAAAATAGCCTGCATAGCTATGGAGAAGCCCTGGCTTTATTTTAAATTTGAACTAGTGAACGACTGACAGCTCTACAGGTGGAGGTTACTGATGGAGTCCATCACTGACACATCACAGGCAGGCAGCAGAGAAATGGTTGACTTTTGGAGCAGTCCATCCTTGGTTTCTCTTCTGAGGTAGAGAAGCTTTTTTTATAATTATCAAGCTCATGGACAGGACTGAAACTTCACTATTTCACACAGTCACTACCTCCAGCCTGGGCTCTCACCACCCAGCCTCTGGAATATTGTCTCAGATCCATCATCTTGTGGAACCGCCAATGGCTAAGCCTACCCAGTTATTTTGACTTTTGCTAGATGCAAAGGAAGGTGGTTGAATAGCACCTTTTGCTATCAATCTCCCCAAACACCAAATTACAACTGTATGCTATTTTTCAAGACATTACTGTTGGACTTCATGGTTTGAAACCAAATGTTTCATAACTGTTAACAACCATATCACATTTTCATACAGCTCTGACAATTTCTTTCACCAGATTTGAGCACTTGCACTGCTTCTTCATCTTCTGGGAAGGCCAACAACACTTCACTTTTGTGAAGTTTGTCTATAGCCAAGATCTGCCTTCAGAGGAACCCTCTAAGGAATCTCAAACGTAGCAGTCCCGTTAAATTACTTTCAGGATCTGTTCTACCAGGGTGATTTCCGGGCAGCAACCAATAAGGCAGCTATGTCTCCTTGCTGCTGACAACTGGAATCAAGTCACCTTTGGCTGTATGGCTTCCAAATTGCTCCAAAATATGAGTGGGATGAATGGTGGTGTATTCCCATGCTGAGAAGAGGGACAGATGATAAGGAAGGCGCTGAGTTAATGCAGTGGTAGCAATGCAACACTGAGGTCAAATCACAAGCATTTGCCAAACAACAGAAACACTACCTACTTGCTGGTGAAGCAGTTCTCTACAGGGGCACGGGTGCCAATGGGCTGTGTACAGGCATCTGACACAATACCACGGGAGGTGCTGTCTCAGCGGCAGGAAGTCCACCCTGTGTGACAGCTACGTCACTTCTGTGCTGCATGCCTCTTTACACCTGATCACACTTGTTGACACGCATGCCAAAACAGAGGATTTGAACAGGGGAGGACAGGCAGAGGCCAAGTGCCTGTATAAACAAGGCTGCCAAAGTGACATGCTGCACTACAGCAGGGGCTCAAGGAGTCTTTCACCATGTATGTCCCAAAAATAAATAAAAAGTATATATGCAGCGCAACTGCCAACGTGTATTGCACTCACATGCCCCACTGAGAACTGCAATGAGCGTCAGGGATAGAGGTCATCTGGCACCAAAAAAACAAATGGGGAGCCAAAAGCACCCAGACCTTACAAAGACTATTTGCTTTCATGCCAGTGTCAGAAGGAAAGCAACCAAAAATGGATAGCATCATTCACCTCAAGACATCCTTCTCTGTATATTACCTGCAGTGGGTGACGGATAACTTAGCCAAAGCTGATTATTTCACTTCAGAGAGCGTCCTGTGCATTTTCCCTGCCATTGACTGACATTCCTTATTTGTAGGACAGTACCATCCTCCAGTTCTCATGTTTTTGTTAACAGCAAACAACAGGAGAGCAGCACCTTTTAGACACTTCTTTTAGATTAGGTCATTGCTATCGATTTCCCAGCTTTGCCCATTTGGCCAAACTTGCAGATACATGCCTGTCTGCAAAGTTTTCCCCCTAAATATATCACATTGATCTTTTCTTTTGATTAATTCTTCAAGCCCCAGCAGCATGTGCCCCTTTAAAAATGGACAGCTGTGCTGTTGGTATTAACTAGCACATTCAGCTTGGTTTTTTGCTGGATTGCAAATTCCTCAATTTTTCCACATATCGAATATCACCATAAAAACGGAAACAAAAGGAAAGATTCCAAAAATTAAAACTCTGCAGGTCTAGCATACTGAAGTTGTAACAGTCAAATAGGAGTCCTACAGATAGAATTTAATCTGTAGACAGGAAATAACTTCAGAGTCTTTCAGTGCACAGGCAAAAATCATACTTCCACACCACAGATCTTCTTATATAGAATCACTTTACATGTTATTATCTCTACTTATATAATATGTTATTATATCAAACCATTGCTAACTGATTAAACCAGAAGTTTGGGAACTTGAAAGCCCACCTGAGCTGAGAAGGGTACTTTGCACAGTAGTTCCATGTGGAAGAACTTTTTCATAGTGAGGGTGACAGAGCCCTGGGACAGGCTGCCCAGGTGGGTTGGAGTCTCCTTTTCTGGATATATTCAAGACCTGTCTGGACACCTACCTGTGCGACCTAGGGAACCTGTTTTGGCAAGAATGTTGGGCTCGATGAGGTCCCTTCCAACCCCTACAATTCTGTGATTCCATGTTATTCATCCTTGTGAGTGGAGGGAGTCTGGAACCAAGCTGTAAAACTCCATGTGAAAGAAATAGTAATAGCAAGTAGGAATATGTTTGGGATGCCCATATCTACAGGCCTAAAATAGGACCCAGAGCTGTCTGCATTGATCTCGGCATAAAAACACATTGCAGGAGAGTCTCCATTCCTTTGTGATTTCAGTGGAAAAGCAGCAAAAATCTTGAAGGGAAGAAGCCCCCCAAAAAAGGTGAGGAAGACAGTTACTACGTGACGCATATGAGGCAGTGGCTAAACCATGGTTAGAGGGAGTAAAGGCAGCTGGGATTTTAAATCATCTATATTTATTAGATCATATATTGCTAAGATTACTGTCCCATGGGAAGGAGAGGTGAGAGATGTAATAATGCCAGTGATGATTAAAAAAAAATCCAGCTTGACATTCAGAGCCCAGGCTGAACACGCAGAGCTGGCAGTTAAAATAAGAACCTGGTGTTCCCTTACATACTCAAATTCTTGCAATAGCACTCTGAGAAGTTTGAGTCACACTACCTCTTAGCTTCAAAAGCCTCAAGTAACACTTTTCCAGGCACTAATACGGTACCATCACAGACATTTTAGTGCATGTACAAACTACAAGGTGTTCCTAACAAGCAGTTCATCATAAAACACTGAAACAAGATATTTAATTCGATCATTCTTTATGAGGTGACTCCTTCACATCCTGAAGCACAGTCTAATTAAGCCTGCAGTTTGGGAGTCCCCTCTATTAATCAGAAATTAATCCCCTCTATAAATCCAAAACACAAATCTGAAAGCAAAACTATGTTTCCTATGGGAACTCCTCCCATTGCAATGCAGAATTGTATACAGAAAGAAAATCTGCAGTTTTGTTCATTTTCTGGTATTATTTTTCCTTCCCATACCACAGATATTAACTAGACAAAACCTTAGATGTTTGACTTAAAACCAGATAGAATTTAAGCCTGTCTGCCTTGAAAAAAACCCAAACCAACTAACCTCCTCAGCCAGTTTTCAGAACATTAACAAAAAAAGAGTGAGTTTGAATAAAAGGGTTTTTTTACCTGCAATGCACTTAGTGGGCTGATTTTATATAGAGGGGAAATTAGTTTTTCTCCCAAGGATTTAATCCAAGCATGCATGCACAATATATGGCAAGAAACTGCAGTCTTCAGACACCCGATGAATGTACAGAACTTCCAACACACACACACACACTCCCAAAAGGCCTGGCTAGGATAGCATAAACATGTACTGCTGCGCACCAACGTGTTGAGAAAGCTCCGAATATTTACTTTAAAATGCTCATAATTGGCTATAAAGTTCATTTTTAAAAGATGCCACTAAAACCCCACAAAAATAACACCACAGCTTGGTATTCCTTTAATTTTGCTTTGACAATGCGCAGCTTGGCACAAAATCTCATTCTGATTTCACTTCAGTAGCGCAGAACTTGTCATCGGATCCCTTTCTAATCTTACTTCAATAAAATATGCTTGACATCAAGATCCATATACATTGCTTTCAACACTGCCTATAAACACGTCTCTCTGCTTTGCTTTAAATGGAACCTCAGGGTACAAAGCAATACAACACAAAAATAATTGTGCCATTTTATGGCTGTGAAAGCCATGCAACTTTAAAAGCACAGCTCAACAAATTGGAATGATAAAAACATCTTTATTACATACAATTTTAAGATATACATATATATTTTTAAATTCGTGTCCTCGTGATGAAAGAGCTAATGAAGAGATGAAAGAAAAACAGAGGTTATTTTCAGAGAATTAAAATGCTCAGCACAGCCCAGAGACAGCAATAATATAAAAATGTACGTCTAGGGACTTAGTAAATTCACCTAAACAGGCTGGCATCTGCATGAATGGAAACACAATTGCTTTTAATATCAAGCCGTCAGCCTGTTGTGTTTCATAATGACAAAGGAAATTCAAACAAAACAAGAGAGTTGCTTTGTAATTGCAGGGGAAGCACAGGCAAATGCCTCCATTTTATTCAGTGCAAAATTGCTGGCGTCTGTATTGCATGGGAGTCCTTTTCCTTTCTAAGGAAGTTCAAATATTAATTTTAAAAAAAATTAGTAAAAACACCAAAAGCCACCCCAACAACAACCTGCGATGGACTTTTTGAACTAATTGCCAATAAGAGGCCTTTATTCTACCCTGCCCATGGTCAAAAGCTCAGCTTTATGGATGCTTTTTTGCCTAAGCACCTTTTTTTTTTCAGTCGTTACCTTACTAGAGGTAAAACCAGAGCCCACAGCGCTGGAGCAGAGGGCTGAGTTGGAAAGCAGCAGCAGCTAGAAGAGGAAGGATAACTTTGAGTTTATTGCAACAGGCATTTCTCCACAAGACCTCATTTCTGACAGAGGATTTTTACGTCACCTTGGGCAAGGCACCTCATTATACCCATCCATATCATGGTAACAACTATTCCCTTTCTCTTTGGCCTCCTCCAGTCATACGCTCTCCCAGAAAAGCGGATGTTACAGCATGTACATACACCGACTGCCAAGTGCAACAAATCCTGCGGTCCACCTCCAAGCCCCAACACCATGTTTTCAGTCAGCAGCTCACATCTGTGTGTGCACTCAGAGCCAGTCGCTGAAATATATGCTACTTAAACTTCTTCCTGTGTTTCTCTTGGTTTATTCTGTTGTTTTGGTTTGGGATTTTCACCAGTTTAGCAGAAGGAAGAAAGAAAAGGACAAACCAAACCCAAAAAGAACAAGCAATCCTTGTGAAAACTTCAGCCACTCATCTAGTCACTAATCTCGGCTCTGGGCTCCACCTATTAGGTAAATAATTGCAGTCCTTGCCGTGTCTCTTACGGCTGATATGGTCATATTCCTGCCCAGCCCCATGGAGTACTGTGGGATTCGGGACTCATTTCAATGCCCTGCCAGCACCCACCACACTCCTCTCAAGTGGGATGTTTTCCCTCCTTCACTCGCCCCAGTATAAGACCATCTCATATATACAGTTGATTTTGCTATAAAAGATAACGAAGAAACTGCTACTAAACAAAGAATCAGAAACTCAAAAAAAAAAATTATAAATTTGATGTAAAATGATGTCTTTCCCTCCCTGCCTTGGGCTAGACTTTTCTTAGACATAACCAAACTCCAGGGTCCATCATTTCTTTTTTAGAGTCCAAAAGACATAATTATGTGCAAATCATCTGTGATTTTTAAGAGGGCAAGCCTCTAACTATCCTATCATCCTTTCAAGTTCAACTGAGCTTCGTTTGCATCCAGCATCCCCCCAGAGCTCTCCTGAGTTGGTGGAACAACCCACCCCGCATGCTCACAGATCCTGCCGCCTTTATCAATAATTTGTAGCCAGTTACATGGAAGATCCCAGTTTTCCTTATCCCACTTGGGACAAAACTGTTCAAGAAACATTGATCAAATGTAGATGTGATAAAAGAAGCGACTCTGCCTCTTTTACCAGAATCCTCTGTGCTGTTTAAATTGAAATAACTCAGAACTTCCATCTAGCCTTTTTTTCCCCCTTTTTTCCTTTTTTTTTTTTTCCCCTTCCAAGAGAGTGCAGCAAGAGAATCATTGTTTTGGCCTCAAGGCATTCATCAAGCCCTCTCATTTCTTTCTTGAGTTCAGCAGAGTAGCCACTTTATCTGGTGTGTGATTGGATAGATTTTTTTTTCCCCAGGAAGATACTTCATTTTAGTGTATATGGAAGGTATATTGCACATAGAAACCATGGGAATAGAGTAGCAAGGCACTAAATCTATCTGCTAAAGAACATTTATTCAAAGACAACCACAAGGCTCAATCTAATTGACAATTTCTGCTCCAGGCCCATGATTAAAATACGAAGGCTGCTGCAGGTAAGAACAGGAAAGAAACAGCACTGCCATTGGCAAGAGCTCGCACAATAGCTGTCATGACCAGCAGTTATCACCAATTTGCTTTTAGCACCCAATATTAATCAAGATGTGATGAAAAAAAAAGTCTTCAACTCAACAGCAGGGTGTAGCCCAGGGGAGGAAGGGGTTAGGGAGAGTCACACAGGGTTTTTGTTACAGGTATCCACTGGTATGTAGGCTGGATATCCCAAATATGCACGTGTGAATTGTTGGGTTTTACAGCGCATTAAATCATACATTGTCTGTTGTACAACATTTTCAACTCAGTGAATTCCTTCATAAAGACTTTCTTCCATTCACATTATCACTATCCAAAGGAGAAAGCGTACACAAAAGACTTGAGTCTATCTCTGTTTTTGAAGAGTTCTGTATCAATTAACCCTGACAGATGATCACTATACTCTGCATTTGGTGCAACTTGCTGAGAGAAGCATTTTGTGAACTCAGCAGCCAAGACAGCGAATACTTTTTTCATTTTTTTCCCTCCTCTCTCTCCAGCCAGCAATCAGTGGAAAGGAGATGTGCTACAACCACCGCACCCATAAAAGAAACTTCCAACACTCCATGACTGCACCAATTTCATACACCAGTGAAAAAAAAAAAATTCCTTGTGTGCAGCAGGTTTTCTCTGTGGTGTACTTTGGTGTAAATGCTGGAGGCCCTCTCAGTTTAATAATGCATATGCCTGGACATCATCCCTGACAAACATCCTTTTACAGGTAAATAGCTGCAGCACAAATACCCAACCCTTGAGTCCTTTGTGACTTGAGCCTGAGTCCTTTATATTTTAATGTATCCCAACCTACTTGAAAATGGATAACAGTATATATTTACCTATTTTATTTTTTTTGTAAGCAGTGGAGAAATGAGCCTTGACAAACTGCTCAAGTATTTGCCAGGTTTTCTGGCAGAGTTTGAAAGCCACACTGAATTTGGTGGGGCACTGTCTGCTTGGGCACCTCTTTAAAAATCACTGTAAACCACCAAAATAACCCAACAAAAACCCAAAAAGTGCACACCAAAAGCCATGTAAATGAAGTTGTTTATGTATTTGTGTCTTCATTTGACAAAAAGAAATCGCCATCGTGCCTTTAGCCAACAATTACACAGGTACAAATCTCTAAGACACAGGCTCACATAAAGAAAGGAAAAAAACCCAAAGAACTAATATTACGCAAGAACCATGCTTGTGGTTACAGAGCGGCTTCACTTGATTGAATTTAAAAGGTCTTTGTTGTTAAACAGATGTATTTGTGTGTTTTAAAATCTAACCTAATCTTAGGTGAGTCAGAGCCAAGGTTGGTCTGCTTTCAATGGCAGCATTGGTTTGGGAGTTAGGAGTCTCACAATTTTCTTAATTTTTAAGAGGAGCTCACTTTTTAGAAAGTACAGATATCCCATTTATTCAAATTTTCCCTTAAAAAAAGTTAGCTGCAAAAAGTATAGACAAATAATTAGTATCAAAATACTCTTGAAGCATAGAAAGTTCCTCCCTGTACTCACTAACACACGCAACTATCTTCATTCCTACATTTTTGAGGGGAAACCAATTATGTCACTGATTTATGCCCTTCTCCAAGCACCCTCTGCCTACAGCTAACAGCCCTTGACATATTATTTGAGGAAAAAGAGAAGGGGTTTAGTTTGTACTAAGTACTAGTACCCGGGAGTAACAAAGAAAGCTAGAAGGTGATTAAAGTGAAGTTTGAGAGTTCAAAGCAAAATATGTTATTTAATACCATACAAAGTAATTTATATTCAAAAACCTAATTAGGAATGTGAGTAATGAATCCTACCTACTCTTCAGAGTACCGTTTAATTCAAAATGTTTCGAGCTTATTTGTGCTTTCTGGAAGTGGACTGACATTGAAATGGCAATCACAATCTCTTCTGGAAAATACGTATCATCACATTGCTGCTTACAGTCCCGCAACCAACTATAAATACCATTTATCGAATTACTGTAATTCCAGAGCATCTTTGAGCCTGTATATCATGTGCATGCATATGTATGCGTGACGTGTTTAAAGCTAGGAGCCAGAATTTGTTTTGTGCTTTGCAAAGTGCTGCATACCGCCGCCTGAGGAGTGCCCTTATCTATGTAAGCCTGAGTATCTGTTAATGTTTCTTCAGACCATTCACGGCAGTGTAAAGAGTTATTTACGAACAAAGGACATCCAGTTTTACCTTAACTTGATCACCTCAAATGCTCCATTCACGCTACATTCACGTGGGGGCCACAAAGATGCTTAGAGCGTCTCTCCCATCAGGAAAGGCTGAGTGAACTGGGGCTGTTCAGCCTTGAGAAAAGAAGACTGAGTGGGGATCTGATGTTTATAAATACCTGAAGTGTGTGAGACAAAGGGAAATGGCTAGCCTCTTTTCAGTGGTCTGTGGGGACAGGACAAGGGTAATGGCCTCAAGCTGGAACACAGGAAGTTTCTCACCGATATGCAGAACTTTTTCACGATGAGTGTGACAGAGCCCTGGGACAGGCTGCCCAGAGGGGTTGTGGAGTCTCCTCTGGAGATGTTCAAGACCCATCTGCATGCCTCTCTGTGACCTCTCTTAGGGAGCCTGCTTTGGTAGGGGTGTTGGATTCATGATCTCTAGAGGCCCTTTCCAACCCCTGTGGTTTCAGCATTCTCCGTCAGCGAAGGTCAGGTGTAGGGTGTTGAGTTGGTCCATGCTGTGCCACTGCTTGCAGTTTCCCATCTTGGGTTTCATCAGCCAATTACTTCAGGCACCCCTCAACATTCAACTCTGCCTCAGTCTTCCTCATTTCCAGAACTTGCTTCACTTCCCAGAACCTTCTTTCAGTTATCTTTATCTTCTTCTTCTTCTTTCTAAGACTTCTTCCCCCCAAGACCACTTCTTTACAGGAACACGTTTTCATAATTTTTCTGGGCCGTCAAACTTCCCATTTACCAATAAAATTAGTCTTTGTGCAGAAGGATGACAAGTGATCAGCAAGTTAATCGGAGACTCAGCACATGCCACTGTTGTGATGTTCACACCCAGCCTGTACCAGTTATGGAAAAGAAGCAGCAGGCTTTTATGCTTGACAGTTAAAAGTTCAAGTCTAGAGATTCACCTCCCCACCACCCCCCAATTATATCCTTCATGTAAGTATTCATGGGTTTATTTTCTTTTTGGCTGCAACTGTCGACAAACATGTATTAACTCATCTCCTGCACATTCCTTGCTGCAAAGTCACACTGAAGCAGAAGAATGATAAAAATCTATTTTGTATATGAATATGACACTTGCTTACTGATCACATGTATATTGATAAGATTGTTGTTTGCTGATATTTTTATTAGGAAGTGTAAGGCAGCCACTAATCTACTGATTTATGAGTAACAGCACTGTGCACTAACTCTCCCTCTGCTAGATAACCTGTTGAGCTGCTGTTACATTTCATAAGATTCCCTACAAGTCAGCTAGCATAACTCATAACATCCCTCCCACCCCCCCAAATACCAAACACATTTAATCATGGCCACAAATATTAGCTTTAGTGTTATGTAAGCCTCAAATGAGCACACAAATCTTACTATCACTACTTGAAGTTTAAAACACTGGCAAGATTCCCAAGTAAACCACTGTGATTTTGAAGAACACCAGGAAATTCAAGCAAAACAGTAAAATTCAGCCTGCCCCAAACAAGGAAATATGTTCCTTTGCCAAACGAAAGTTCAGAGCAAAGTTAAACACAGTAATAGACACAATTGAGATTCACAGAGAAGAAATTGCAAGAGAGGTTGAAAGCATTCTTCCCTAGACTGGGGGTCTGTTGTATTTTGATACATCAGTATGGAACTCGACCATCAACACTCTTTGAAGTCAAGAACAGTTAAAATCGGCTAGCACCTTGAAGGAGATGCTTTAACAAGAACTGACTTTAAAACTTTCCAACCAATGTCTTAATGTTAGACCGTGCATATTAGGAAAAAACCAAACTAAAACAAATCAAAAAACCCCAAACAGTGTTTGGGCTAATCTCAGGATACAGGCAAAAGGCGACTCTCTCAGAAATTCAAATTCTAAAAAATGAGAGCACAAAGGATTTTTGAAGCACTAGCCATCACTTTTCCTGTCTCAGCAAGTGCCAGTGAGCAAGAGAGTCATTTGAAAACTTGGCTACAGACCTCGCATTTTCATTTTGTTTCTTTAAAACAAATAGTTCAGCCTAACAATCTCCAGGACAAACACAGCTAAACAAAAAAGATCTCCACCCAGTGCTCAATGATTATTAAGCTTTTGGTTTGGCTTAGAATCTTCTTCGACCAATAAAAACATACATACTTTGTCTTCACACATAATCTGGAGACACACAGCTACGATTGATTAGCACTGGTATGAAGTCCTTAAAAACAATAGATCTTTAAAACAACAAGCCATAACCATGAGATTATAAAAGGACTAGAGTTAAACTATTTTAAATGACTTAAAACCATCCCCTGAAGCATACTGTCAGCAACCTTTTGTAAACTGATGTCTTCTGTGTATGCTGGGCAGGAGTTTCACTTAGTTTCTACAATACACATTTAAGAGGAATATGAAAACTTAGCCAAGGAACAGGACTAATGTGTCCATTTGGAGGTAACAAACCTTTATATGACAAGCAGTCCAGACTGAGGGGGAAATATCACAGCTGAAGCAGAAATGAGCACTTGGGCTTAAGTTCATGCGGAATTTAAAAGGGTAATTTCTGTTACCATATGAGGTCAGAAATCTCATGGACCAACAACCACAAAAAGAGGAAAGAAAAACTAAAAGAGGAAAAAAAAAGAAGAGTAGGCTTAAAAGTAAGTCCTAAGACTGTGCAATAATATTGGTGCAGAGGTAAAGAAAACTCCATTATATATATACATTCATATATACACACACACTTTAAAAAAATACTAGCAAATTTATGCATTTTTACCTTCTGACTGAATAAAAGGTTATTGACCTTCAGTCTCTGTGTACATGTGAGCATCTGTGTCTTTTCCCTGCATGTTTATAGACTAGAAATCCTGACTCACAATCATTTTTCCCAGAGCCACAGATATTTGTAACTATGAAAACTGGCACCGCTGGATTCATTATCATTACTCCTCAAGATTTCCAAACTTCAGGGTGATGCTATATTGTCCTATGATACAAAGATCAGACTCTTAAAGAAGGACCTTAGGTTACTACTCTTGTCCCCTCGCACCTCCATTAACACCATCACACAGAAAATTAAATTTCATGTTGCTCTCTCCAACGAAAAAAACCAGGAATTGAAGATCTGAGGGGAAAAAACCTTACCAACCATGTTTATATAAAGGTGTGGTTCTGTTTGAAGGCAAAGGTTGTGCTTTTTCTACAGATGGGAAAGAGAGAATGTTCCAAATCAGCTATTTGTGAAGTAGGAATGTAAAGCTGCAAAGTAGCCGTTCATAAAAGTAATTAAGGATCATTCTTGCAGTTTGATTCAGTACACTATAAGCTAAGCTGAAGAACCACTAAGAGGTTCAACTCGGGTTTTGATGCTTATGTAAGCAAACCCATCAAATTTTACATTTACAGACCTAAATTATCTATTATTGATTTCAAAATAAAGTGAAGATCATAGCTCCTTCCCGCCCTCTTTAGGAAGTAGATGTATAAGTATAGCCACATCTAGATGTTAGCTTAAACCCTCCCACCTTTTTGAACTTCTTGCCCAGCTTCCGAGATTCTTGGCAAGGAGGTAGTAATGTCAAAAATACTAAATTGTCTTAAGCCTCCTGAAAATCCACAGTCAAGTAAAGACAGAGAGCCTCTCTTCAGACAAGGACACTTAATCCTCAAAAAAAGCCAAAACACTTCACAAAACAAAAACAAAAAGACAAACACCAAAACCCACATACGTGCCAAAATAAAACCAACCTGAAAACAAATGAAATAATAATAATAAAGAGGGGGAAAAAAACTTCTCAACACAAAAAATCCCTAACAACACTGAACCTACCAGAAAGATCAAAAAACCCAAAGCAGGACCGCCTCCCTCTAAATCTGAATTTCAAGGGTTCCCGCTCTTCTGGAATAAGTTTTCATCCCTAATGTGGAAAGAGGAAAAATAACTTGCAATTTGAAATTAATAGTTTGGTGTTTTGTCGTTTTGGGTTTGGGTTTTTTAATAAAATAAATAAAAAAACCACCAAAAAAAAACCCAACCCCACAAAAAAAACCCAACATACAAATTCTTCCACACAAAAGTAGAATTAAAATGAAAATTAAAACAGATCCAAATTCTATCAAGGCTTGCTATGCTTATAATACAGTTCTCCATCTATAGGTTTTCAGGTTCACAGATCCACATAACAGTAGTGGTTGGAAGGGATCTCCAGAGGTCATCCCGCCCAACCCCCCTGCCAAAGCAGGTTCTCTAGAAAAGGGAATGTGCTATCCAACTTGAGAAAGTTTGAATTCTAACATAGAGATGATCTTATGGATCTTGAAATCTTCAGGACCTTGTCTTTTCTGAATCTTTTACTTCAGGGATATGTCTGAATTTGCTTTGATCACCATTGCATCAAGCTCCCAGGAATTAAATGAGAATCTTGTTACATTAAAACAAAGTTGTTTATAATCAACCATGCACAAGCTGTTGGTATGGCTAGCTGCCACACAAATCAAGGTTAAAACAGGCCAGGCTTACAGCTGAAATATAACTAATATGACATTATTCTTTCAGACATTTGGTTAGGCTGACAAATTTGTAACTCTGCAATTCACACAATGTCCCCATGACATGTGGCAGTACAGCTATTGTATGGCAGATTTTTATCCTGGGAAGGAGAGGGAGTAAGTCTAAATTTTTCCTAATGCACATCTTTCCATAACAATTTTGGAAGGCTTGCTGGCTTGCTAAAGTATGCAATTTACCTATCTGAGAGTATAAGAAGTTCAAATGGTCATGGATAATTATTCTTCTGGCAAAATTACCCTGTGGAACTCAGCCTACAAAGTGGTTGAGGTACCATACACAGTGCTGTTAAATCAATGTATATTCTTTAGTAACACAAGGCTTGAAAGATTCATTCTTACTTTTGACTCATGCATTGCATCCACAAAGTAGATGCTGTTAGAATTCAGTACCAGGAAAGGAAATTCAATTACTGTGATTTGAAAACTCTTCTATAACACAGGAATTGTGCCATGGGATCGGACAGGAGTTTGTTTTATATGACCTTCCATCCCTAGGAGATACAAAAAGCCTACCCAGATAGCAATATGTGGCCAAATAAGGAAAGATTCTTCTCAACTTCAGATAGTAGATTTGCCGAAGCAGGAGGTCTTACATCCTTCCCCATCTGTTTCAATCCTATCTAGTTGTAGATGGCCTCATCATCCACAGAAATAATTTTTGTCTGGTTCCACGCATTTAGCCTCCATGCTATCTACTGGCACAGTATCCTGTGAGCTAACTGACATGTTGGTGATTGGTTTCAGATTTCTCACAAGACATTTTTTTCCTCCTATTGTGTTATGAAAAAATTCCAACAACAAAAGCCTAAATCACCATTTCTAAGAAGTGCTTGTTATTCCGTATAACACTTAGCCTCCACAATTAGACACTCCTCATAAGGAAGTCCTTCTAGGCCTGAAATTTTTAGCTAACTATTGCTGGAACCCCTCAGTTGGAGCACAATTTTTTTATCATCTTTCTGAAGGAATTCAAAATTGGCTGCTACTACTGAGAAGATACAAAGATACCATATATAGGTAACTGCTCTGTTCCAGATCATCACATCTGAAGAAACCGTGATACATACTGATTACACACAGCTTCCTCTCTGCAAAGCTGGCTTTATTCAGCAGTGCCACACTAAGCTTCCAGCTGCTGAAGAAAGAAAAAATGCCCAACCCTTTGCTGCTGAACAAGTTCTGCTTTCTCACCCCTCTCACCACATAGATTTGTGCAAACCTCCTGTGTGGTCTGAGTGCTGTTGTGTATTATAAAAACAAATGGGGGGGGAGGGAGGAGAAAAATAAATGCAGAATGCATTCTTTCCTCCAAATTGTCATGCTTTGTGATGTTGCAACCTGCACCCAGCATTGTCTAAATCACAAGTTCAGTGTATACAGGACTCATTTTCAACAACATTGTTTTCTCCCTGTTGTTATAGACAGCATTTTCATATCTGCTTAAATTGAATCCACCTGAATTGCCAATGCACAATGTCCAATCAACCCTGCAATAACTTGCAGAGAGTTTAATGGGAAAACAAGGCAATGATTACTGTGGTCAGATTGATACAGGTACACAGTACATTCAGGCTGAGCTCCTGTACATTACAAGACATTATGTTTTAAGGTGTTTTATTTTTCTCAAACAGCAATTATGATTTTTTTTTCCCCCTTCTGGAAATTAATGTAAGTATTTTCCTAGGACTTTTCTGTTATGATCCTGCCCAGTAAACATCTAACTGTAGCAAAAGCAATTCTGGCAAAGGTAACTTTTCTGTGTGTAAATAGGCTAAAGATAGGCCCCTGGAATTGGATCTGCAACTTCATCCACGCTCATTCTTCTTGTTCCTTTACTCAACCACACCAATGTAAACATGAAGTTTCTTTGCAGTGTATCAAAATCTTTGTGCTATTTTGTTACTGCAAGAATAATTATTTTGGTTGTTGTGCATGGCTATACAGGTATCTACAGAAAAGATACAGAAGAAAGCATGTAAAGCGCAATAACTGCATCTTAAGACTCATAAAGAGGAAAATTCAAATTGTAGCTTACTACAGAACACGTTGCTAGTGAGGATACTTTTATATAAAGGGACCTCTTCATAAGAGACTAACTTGCTTTTTGTCTGGGGTGTGGGGGTGAAGAACTGACACCACTTTTAAATTCTTATGAGAAGAATGAGAATAAAGATGTAAGAGAAGACCTCAAAGTCCACATAAAATAAGTGATCTAGCCAGCTTTGAGGCATCATATAACAAGACCCTGTGGTTATACTTGTAAGACCTGTGTGAACAACATAAGATCTCATTAACCACAGTTTTTAATGAATCTTGTGGTAAACAGATCAACTTGCTGCCCACAGATGTAGTTGCAACTCTCAGTGAAACAGCCGGGAGAACTGAACTCGGCTTAAGAGGAGCCCCAGAGCTATATGTGGGAACCACAGTGCTCTGGGTTAAAAATATAAACTGCTTTTGCAGGAAAAGTAATTTAAAAAAAAAAAATCTCTTTGCAGAAATGGGGAAACTTTCAACTCAAACAGGTAGGAGAGATAAATAAACACAGCAAGTTTGGTTTCCCCTGTCAGCCCTATCTAATGATTTAAAGTTGGTATGCAACTTATATAGTTAGTTTACACAGCCTGTCTGCAATCTAGGATTGCCATAGGGTCAGGGTTTTTTAATAAATTATGCTAAATTTATTAGTCTACTTGAATGCTGACTTAAAAAGCAAAGAGGTCATGTGTTTCTTTTAAATACAGGAGAAAAAAAAACCCTTGAAAATTAAAACTTAATGCAACCTTATTCCCAAGAGCTTTTTAGAGCCCAGGCTTCTGACAGAGTAAAACTGGGCATCAACAGGTTAGAATTAATTAATTCAATAAGTGCTCTGACCAAGACATTTATTTCTCCTATTGCATCCAGAAACTTTTTATACATAAAGATGTCAAGTCTTCTGCAAAACACGTTGGGCCCAACTCCCAGTCACTCGAAGTCAGTAGACCTTGCTCAATTGAGCTTTGTCAGTTTGTGTCAACTGGAAATCTAACCCCAAAAGTCACGTAGAAGACCCTGCCAATTCCTGTTTGAGTCAATGGAAGTTTACATCAGTATTTAAATACTTTTCTCCCCATCACCCCATGAGGCCTTTAATATCTATCTCCCTCTTCCAAGCCCATAATTCTTCTTAGGCTACATAAATTCTTTCTTTTGGCATGTCCAGCTGAAACTTGGCCCCAGTCAACAACATTTTGCAACTCTTGGCGAGGTCAGTTTTTTCCAGCAAGGGGGAGGTCGAAGGGCTACAGGAACACCCACCAACCTCAGCAGTGCCAGTTTCTGGTGGGACTAAATTTCTTCCCAAAGACTGCATCAGGGCAGAAACATGTCCAGCTAAAGTGCCAAGTTATCAAACATAGCCAACATGACAGCACGTAAAAGTTCAGGTTTAAATACATAACATGAACTCAGTACTTTTTGAAGGAAAGCCATTCAAACCTTCCAAGGACTAGAAACCACTTCTGCTTAGTATGCAGTAACTCCTTTCTTACTTAAATCAAAGATTAATTACAGCATAAGAGACTGAGAAGCAAAATTCATCCTACAAATACTGAATTGAGTTACTATTTGCAGAATTAGGTATTCTCAGCTTGAAATCTGCCAGTGCCTCCTAGTTCAGGATGAGCGTAAGGGAAACTAGTGCTGGGGATGACACATGTAGATTAATTCACTTATATAACTTATTCTGTGTGGACAAAGATTATTAAATACATGTATTTTTTGCAGAACTGGAATGCCCACTACTTTGAAGAGCAACTTGAAGTCCTTTCTTCATGGACATGTTCTTGTGTGACCTAATCTAGGTCATCCTGCTCTGGCAGGGTTTGGACTAGATGATCTTTTGAGGTCCCTTCCAATCTCTAAAATTCCACGATTCTACAATACATCACTGTTTTCTTCTGGACCTGGAAACCCAGAACCCAATTTTAAACCGAGTTTTCATATAAAGAAAAAAAAAAACCACCTCTACCCCCTTTTGCTTTAAAACTTTCCATAGTATATTAAATTTTTTTTATGGAATATGCTTAATCAAATCACTGAAAAGTCATTCCAAGAGTTCCAACACCAACTAAGTTCTGTCTCCATTGATCTACTAATTTAATACATAAATGTAATCTGCAGTTCAGGTACATTAAGCTGAGAATCAGTCTTCCACTACTGAAGACTCTTGCAAAATTACCTGAACAAGTAAATTAATATTTTAAGATACAAATTATCTATATAAAGCAGTTCTTTAAGATAGCTAGCTACAGACAATCTAACGACATCAAAAAAAGAAAACAAGAGAAAGAAAATGAAAGATCTAGCACAACTGACACGACACATTTTTTTCCAATAACCTGAAATCCACACATTCAACAAAAAAGACAGTACAGTTATCATGATAATCACTGGAGCCTCCCAATATTTCTACCTTTGGAAAAGTTTTAAACCTCAGTTGGAAAAAAACCCCAAACAAACAACAAAGCACCAGTGTCTGCAGATCAACCCAAGTTCAGTAACAAAGCAGTCCACTAATATCAGCTTGGGACCAACTCGAGAATGACTGTCCTATAATGAATTACTAGAATGAACTCTGTGCATGCGCTTTCCCGGATGAGGTATAAAAACCCCTGAGGAACATCTTCCATTTGTAATGAAACATGGGGAAACGCACACAAGCAAAGAAGCATACAAAAAATTACACAGCAATGAAATTCATGTGATGGTTGGTGGTTTTGGGTTTTTTTTTAATTAGGGAAAAATAGAGTAGAAGCATGTAGAAGCATGTTCAGCAGCTGCTATTGAAGAGGTTGGATGATAACATTTAGGTTATACTAACAATTTTTTATCACCACTGAGCATTTTTCAGGAGCATTAGAGCTCCTGAAATCTGAACATATTTCTTGGGAGACACGAGACAACACCCATGGGGAACAGAGCATTTTCCTTACAGATAAGAAATTCATCTCTTTTTCAGGTCAAGCAAAGGAAAATCTGGATCTTGGTATAAAGGCCAAACAGGAGAGACTGCAAATCTCCCTGGTTTCACCTTCCTTTGCTCGGTCCTTGGTATGGCACCGTGAGACTAGCAGGGTTGCAAGCAATCTTTAATGAATCTCTCCTGAACAAAGCAAAGCTTGTTAGACAGGCAGTGCTGGATGGCTGCTGGAATGGTAACTACTAGAAGGGCTTCATTGCTCTAATGACACCCCTCCATGGGGACAGCGGGGTACACTACTGATGGCTGGGAAAATGCCAAGTATCGTGGGATGAAGGTGATGAAACTTGGGTGAGTGAAGTGACATGTCATCTGTGGAGGGGATCAGAAAAATGGAGAACAAAACATAAGCCTATGAAAAGAGTTACTGAGTTTTTCACATGTGCAGCTATCAGACATTAACAGAGCAGCTATGTGGAGAAGGAACTGGGTACCAAAGAGGAAACTAAGTGAGGTGGGGTGAATAAGGCAGAACCGAGCTTACAAATTTTTATAAAGGGTTACTGAACAGAAGCATCACACATGCAAAAAAAAACCCAAACCCAAACAAAACCCCAAAACCAAGAAACTCAACCCCCCAAGCCAGTAATCTGCATTAGGCAAATCTCAGCCACATCACTCAGCTCTGGGTTCCAGGCTTCAACTGGCTTCACAGTAACAACTTATTGGCGAAAAAACCCAAACTTAGGTGTGCGAGGAATTTGAGCTGCTCAATCACAGAACTGCATTGCAAAGGCAGAAATAAAGAAGATGAGGTTTTAGTAATTGAGCAAGGAATTACTTGTTCTCAGAAGAATTAAATTCTAATTTCAGGTAAGTACATTATTTTTATGAGGGCAGGGGGTTAAAAGCCCAGCACAAGGCTGAGCCCTTGCTGCTGGGGGCTCTATACAGATGGAACCATACACCTCTATAGACATGAAAAGTTTATAGCCAAACTTGGTAAGACAGGTATTAACAACTCCATTTTACTGGTGGGAACTGAGGCACACGGAGATCAAGTAACTCATCCAAACTGACACAGAAAAGCCTGGGAAAAGCTTGAAATGATAACCTTATCTCTCAAGGCACAATGTAACGCTGCCACTGATCGGTTCCTTTCCTTTCTACAGTCAATTTCCTCCTCACTTCAGTTCCACTGAGCACGGAACTAGACAAAGCTGAAAATTTGCAGTGGGTTAGATGTGAAAGAGCTGCAGAGATCTGCAGAAGTGCATTTGGTCTCTCATTGATCTAAGAGATGAAGATGATGAAATGGTAGAATGTCAGCATGATTAAGTAATGTGTGTAGTAAATGATGGTCCTGATTTTACCTGCACCCTGCAACACATGTGTCTCTGTAACTGGGTATCACTAATCAGCCAGGAATGAAATATTGGGGTATAACAGATGCAGAAGAAACCACAATCTTCCCCTCCCCTCAAAAACAAAGGAGCCTAAATTCAATGTCTCAAGGCCTTAGCAGGGAAACCACTGCAAACAGCTAACACATGTCCCAAAACACGGATGCAAGACAAATTTACACATAAAAGAGCCCTTCCAATGCATTGCTTTGTTAGCACAGACGCAACCAGCGTGTCAAACCACAGGATTTCTTAGCTGTGAGACATTGTGGGCTCAAAGTTAAAACTACAAACCAGTCAGATATATTTATGGAGGAAGCAGTCATCAAGGAGACATCACTGCTGGCATAGCAAGTCCCTGAACTACAAGTCACTGGTGACTGGGAGAATGTTATTACACACTTACCAACGCAGACTCCTGCTTGGCATCTGTGCTGCCAGCACAGTGGTTTTATATTATGTTTTAGGGGTTAGGGCAATTTAAACAATTAGGCAAAGGAACTTAGCAGCAATGGTAAGTAAACCTCTTTGTGAGAGAGCATTCATTTGAATTGGATGGGTAAATCCCCCATAAAGCACCTGGAAGATTTAACAACTCATGTCCAAATGAACAAGATGTAATAGGCTTGTGTAAAGGCTTGATATGAAAAGTGGATTGTTTTTAGTAAAACAGTGGAGAATAACCTCTTATTGAAAAGAGCGATATTGAATTTTAATCAGGGGAAAATAAAGATGCAAGAATAAATCTGCACAGGCTTAGAGAAGGACCAGATGACTTTCTCAGTCATCAACAATGGATGCAGGAGTGTGTTGCAACCTAATCTGCTACTTTCTGTTCTTTACTTTTTCAATCATCCTGTATATCCTGCCTTTTTAAGAAAAAAAGCCAAACAAAAACCCCACCTGCCAGCATTGTCCTCTACAAAAGTGCAGAGGAAGAACAGGTACAAAAGATGAAAAACTGATTAAAAAGTCATACTTCAATATAGTTGTCCCTAATTTTTCATCCCAGTATTCCTCACTTGAAAGATTAGAGAATTACATGTTCAAACTGAAAGTAGAAGATCCAGACTATGTTTTGCTGCTCATATTTTATACAGCAAAGCTTAGTAACAACCATCATCCCCTTGGTGATACTCATCTGTGTCACGACTTGGGACTTCTGTGAGCTTTACTAACATCCCTTTCAGTGCCATCTCTGACAATTATTTTTAGAGGGGTTAAACTGTGAAACCATTTCTCCAATGTGTTTTTAGTTATTAAAAGATATACACACCCTCTTCTCGTGTGTATCAGATTTTTTTTTTTTAATGCAAGCATATTGTGGCAATTACGGGGGAATTTGTATTCTCTGCTGACATTTGAAATTCCATTATCTGTACTTCATGGTGGTGATGGAGTCCAGCATTATGTCCCTGGGCCAAACTTTCAGGGCTTTATTTGTTTTGTTTTCGAGGAGTGGGTGGAGACAACATTGTCTGGATCCTCAGAGTAAAGCACATAAGAAATACTAATTTTTTTACTGCCTTTTGTGAACAGTAATTCTATGTTGGGGCTCCATATACCGAACTGGCATGTTTAGATACTGAATACAGCATGGGATACCTTATCTAAAGCTTTGCTAAGTTGGAAAGCCAAAGGCCAAAGACGTGCATCACTATGGTTGTTTCAGTTTATTGTTCTGTGCCAACAATTGAATTGGAGCTGTTGTGCGTACTTCCCTCCCCCTTTGCTCAATTGGAAGACCTTGAAGCTATTTAACCCATCCTAATTCACAGGCATTCACAGAAGTGGGGTGTGAGGATAGGACTATTCACCCAAAATAGCTTATAATACAAACACCAACAAGGCTGAAATTGTTCCTCCTGGACTGACTTGCCAAGCATGAAAAACACTTTTTTCCTGAGAAGCCAAACCATTTGCAGGCTGTTTGGATGGCATGCCTGGTGGGAAAAGGCATTTTAGAGAGAACATTTGAATTGGTACATCCGCCTGATGCATGATGTGTTCCAAACAAGATGTTCCCAGCTCCACTAGCCAAGTTGCACGGGCCATTTCAATAGGACTTGGGAAATTCAGGTCATCTGGATGCAGAGCAGTACAGTACAGATTTGCTGCTTCACACACACTAAGTTAGACTGTTCCACTGAGTGCAAACTCCTACTCTTTGCTTGGATTTCCATTTGAGGTTGCAAAGTCAAGTTAAAACCAACTTTTTTCCCCCTAGCAATAAGCCACAGAAAGGTCACATACTTCTGGAGACAGGAATGCAAAGGGGTACAAGGTCTTCCCTGTATAGGTACCTCCTGTGATTTATAGTGCTGCGTTTAGCCTTGTTGGAGCCAAATTAAGGGGGAGAAGCAAAAGAGGGGACAAAACCTCAAAGGACTGGTTATTACTTTTTTTTTTTGTCTGCCTCTCCTTACCAGGTTACTGCTCTGCTCTTGCTGTCATAGGAACCCAGAACACAGGCTCTGGCTTCAGAAACAACAACCAAATGTGCCTCTGCCACCTACGAAAACCACCACCACCACATCACAGAAGCATGGGGACAGTTTTGTACAGGGATTAGAGGCATCTCTGGAGTCACAGCAGCTGACCCTGGTCTCTCTTCCATGCTCCAATCCATTCCTGGGTCTGTGGAGGGCTGGGCAGACGTGCAGGTTATATATATTTCTGGTAAGGCTCTGAAGGATTTTAAAGAGGCCTGAAGTTTTGCCAATCTCTCCTGGCTCCAAAGAGTACAACAGACATGGCACTTACTCCAGTCACGCTAAGAAAAGCGAGAAGGCATCTATTCAGGAAGATCAAGCATCAGCGTGGTAATGTCAAAGCATAGATCTCACGCTGGAAGCTCATCTGAAAAGAGGCAACCAGAGGGGTGAAAAAACAAAACCATGAGCTCTCACAGGTTTACTTTCCAATAACCTTAATATTCAGATCACTACCAAGAAATCCAGTGAAAGAGTATTTTCTGAAGTGGGTTTCCTTCTGCTGTTTAGAGCCTGTGAGTTCCTACCCGCCTTGTGATGTGAAGCCAGCGGGTGCAAAGGCTTGCCAGAAAGCATCGCAACTCTCACTGCCCAACCCCAGACAGACACAAGGACACAGGGAAGCCTGATGTAATATAATACATACACACCACATTGCCATTTATTTATTTTAATGGCTCTGCTAGCTCTTGCAGCCCTGCTGGGTGAGGTCCAGCAAAATTCCCTGCCGTCCTCCAACGCCACCTCTCCCACCTGTTCGACTCCACCACAAGCCACAGCCTCATCTGCCTGTAGATTGTACCTTCACTTTTATTATTACCTTTATTTAGAGGATATGCTTCCAGGGGATTTGTGGAGCAGGGCAGGGGAGACAGAGCTCAGCTGAGATGGGGATAACCAGCACCAAGACACCCCATAACTGCTCTGAGACCCTGGGAATCATCAAGCCCCAACAGAATGATCCCCATCCCAAGATTTACATCCTTCATCCCTTTCCCAGCTAAGCAGGTATCAAAGCATGATCCAGTCACAAAGTAAGTTATGGGTGGTGCACAAGGAAAACAAAATTATTAATTTGTCACCATAAGATACTTCTCCCAGGCATTTACTGCAGCATTTTATTTGGGTCTGAAAGAATTGCTTTGTGCTACTCAAGAGAAACACAGAAACATTCCTTGAGTGTTTCCTAAAAATGTGAATCTAAGAGGCATCAAGCAAGTGGGACACCAGCCTGCAGAAGAGGAACTGAAATTTATAAGAAAACGTAGAATTAGCATTGCAATTCAGTAAGTCACAAGCCACGTGAGCAGAGTGATGACTTGTAGCTCCTTTTGAATTTTTATTATTATTAGTGATCATTTAACTTTTATTACTTTCTGCCTTTTCCCACATTTTAACCCTCTGCATCCTGCTGCCAATCTGCACAATGTCATGTCCATACAGAGTTGCTGCTGCTGTTGTAATCTTCAACAGTAACGATGCGAAGAAACATCCAGCAAAATTAACTTAATCACATCTTTGACCTACTCTGTGTCTGCACAGCTGTAATCTCCAGATTCACACACAGAGTTGGGAAACTTCAGTCATGCTGTAGAGAAAAAGCGCGAGGGAGATATTTTTTTCTAGTCAGTTATGTAAACACATCATTTTTCTAAGAAAACAGGATTCTTCGAGAGGGCACTAGTTTCTCCTCCTTAAAATTTTCTCGACTTTCAAGTCCCTGTCAACTCAACTCAGCAAAACCCAGGTACCATCTGACTTGAGGAGCAGAGGAATCAGAAGCAGTCTCCCAGAACTTGGTAAACTTTTACAATAATTCCTAAGACGGCTTTCCCGGAGAAAGCACGCTGTGAGGCAACACACAGAGAGCTCTGCACAAGTACTTCACTGGCGTTCAATGGTGATGACTCGCAGAAGTTACCCTGGACATAGCATGACCACCCACCCTAGATGCCAATCACAGCCCTGCACTCCACCATCCCACACAACACTACATGTGAGCTAACATCCACGCTTAAGTTTTAGAATAGAAACTTATCATTCTGCGCTGGCAGTCCTAAAGGAGTTTAAAAAAAAAAAACATTAAAAAAAAAAAAAACGACTTGCAATAAACCCGCTATGCCAAGTCTCATGCCACAGACAGGGGAGAAAAGGACCTTAGCCCACATTCCTGCACACAGGCCAGAGAAATTTAAACTTTTGAAAAAGAAAGTCTGAGGCACTGAAAATACGAGGAAAGAACTAATAATGTAAGTTGACTTTATGGTTTGACTTTTGAAAGTTTGTTTTCCCTCTTGCAGCTCAGGATGCGTCAAACTCCTTAAAAGGTTGTAGCAAGAAGCTCAATTATACCTAAATATTAGAAGATAATATAAAATAAATGATAAAATCAAAACTCACCCGCCCCTCAAAATCCCTGCAGTTTACTCCCTTAAAAGAAATTAAATAAATACTGTGTTAGGTGCAGCTTCTTTTGCATAAGAGCTGAGGGAAATGAACTAATTTTATGATTTCTCCATCTACATTCCCAGGTGTTTCCAATATTTTAGTGAAGTTTCTGCAAGCCATCTGCAAACTTACATCCGGATTCTCAGTAAGGCAAAGCCAGGCACTTATAGCAGCAATAAACATGGACATCTAACACCGTGGAGTTTTAATATTTGCATCAGGCATTAACGGTGGTCTTCCCCCCACTCCACCCCCCCTTTCAGCAGTCCGAATTAAAATGTTACATTATTCATAGGAAAAAAAAAATATATAGCACCACCGAAGGTAAAAATCAGTAGAAACTTTTAACGTATCAAATACATGTCTCAGAGGAACAACCAACTGGGGAAGTTTGAATAACAAAACGAAACAAGCACGCTTGACCCCCTTTCCTCCCCGCCCCTCCCCTCCCTTCCTCTCCCTTCCCCTTTCTTCCCCTTCCCCTTCTTTTCCTNTTCCCCTACAGAGCACAGCGAGGAAAGATCAGAGTTAATCCTGCAGTTTCAACTGGTGTGAGCCTTTACTATTAAACTTTAATTTACGGAGCAATCTCTCCTTTTTTTTTTTTTAAAAAACAAAAAGGCGGAAAGGAAGAAAAAAAAATTCCTCACTGCACTGTAACACCGAGAAGTATATTTTAAAAATCTCCC
>VZTU01005829.1:0-37551 GCA_013400835.1 Zapornia atra | reverse complement strand
TGAAAAACGTAGGAGAAAGAGGCTGTACTTTTAGCTGGAATATTTCATCGCCTGAGTGAACAGGAACAAGTGTCTGCCTTTGCTAACTGTGCAGACATTAGACCCTGAATATTAAAGAGGGTTGGCAACTACAGTATAAACTGGGGCACTTGCCATTTCTGGACAAACTGTGCCATTCTTACTGGAAAGTCAGCTAGTAAAAGCTCCAGCCTTTTGTCCACTTTGTTTCTTCTTTGTCAAAACAGAAACTGAAGAATAAATGAACTGAACTGGGAATTCTTTAAAGTAGTTATTTTCAAGAGATGAGTTTCCAATTTAGCTTTAAATGTGCTATTATTTAGTGCATACCAGGACTTGGAGGGAGACTGATTTGTCAGTGGTTAGCTGTACATGTAATAAAATGCTGCATAAATCACAGAGAGTGCACAAAAAACTCTGCTCTGGTCATTACAAAAACAACAAGTATTTGGACAAGCAGAAAGGTAAATCAGACAGCAGTATCTCCCTGACAATTCATATCAAAATGGACAGTAGCCTGTATGTAAATACAGTGAAATAAAATACACCACCTGTATGACTTCTGTTAGGATAGACACCAGTGTATTTCTTAAGAACCTGCACACTCAGGGCTGGTGAGATTACTGCTTACTTTTCATTTAGCTATCGTTGTTTAAAGGCACTGTGTCTCTGTTGGGAATTAAAGTTGGCATGGAGATGGTAAATATTTGGTACAGCTCAGACCAAACTGGTGTCAGATACAGAAAGTCAATTGACTTTGGTACTTGGAGAACTACGGTGCTAGTCTGGAAATGCTGATAGCTCTTATGACCAGTCCACCTCCAATAATGAGAGGGACCTATGCTTAATTTCTCATTCTAGTAGTGTTTTGCACAGCCCAAAGAAGAAATTGCAGCCAGCCTTCAGTGGATTATAATATTTATCATTTTAAAAGTGCAAAAATCTTTGTACTATGACTGTTTACGTGTGAGGGAGAGCTTTGGAATTATGTTTTTGTCTGTACTAGCTTAGTTTTATGCCTCTGGTATGAGGAAACATTTATGCAACTCAAGTGCCTGGCACAAAGAATTTCTCTAGAGAAAAAATGACTGGTCTATATGAAATAACTAGACATGTTCTAGTTTAATGACAAGTATGTGTGAAATTCACATATGCCATTAACAGTTGAGATTTTAATTTATTTGATATTGGAAACCAAGTGTTTTATAACACCTGCTTGATCTTTTCCAATTACATTGTGTATTTTTATTTGAATAAGTAAAGCTTTAGTTTTGATTCTGACCATATTTTGTTTATGTGCTGCTAAACATGATGTATTAAAATTCTCTTTCAAGACTTTTGAGCAACTTAGAATAATTTCATCTTTACTGGCACCTCCTTGTTTTCATTTAACTTTTGTTCCCAGCTGCTCATTGTGCTGCAAGATTTTAATGGTCATATTTAGAGTGATTTAAACTTCTATGGCTAGGTGTTCCAAGTACTGATCAAACACTAATAAAGCTCATGGTGGAGCTACTCAAGAATATTTTGATCAACTCTTATAGAACACACAGATTCATCAAAACCAAGAATCTGTTTTGCTAAGTTTTCCACTTGGGAAACATTCTGCCACACATTTCAACAAGAGTTCCAGATATTTTGGAAATAGGTTTTCATTTAGATGATAGCATTGAACAAATTTTAATTGATCAAATCTTTAGTTCCCAAATATTTCCAAAATTTCAGTTCAGTATCCCATTTGAGATCAAGGAGAGAAATGCAAAAGGAAATTTCCTTACCAAGGAAATTGAGGTACATGAATAAATCACTGAACTGTGTTACATTACATACCAAGCTTTAGCCTGACAAAAATGCCCAGAAATAAAATAACTTGAATAGCCTAATGTATGCCTAGTCTGTAATTAGTAAAATATTCAGGTCACTTACAGGTGTTTTTCTGTGTATTCACAGGAATGCACCCCTTTGAGAATAAGCAAAATCAGTCAGTCTCAGGAGTAGTGTTCACTTTTCTGTTTACTTCCTTCTATATTAATTTTGTCTCTCACTTATTAATGCCTTTAACTAGTTTTAGGCTAAGAATGAGGGAATCACTAGTTTACATTGGCTAAATTAAGGTTCAGGGAGATTTAACATTCATGAGTTTTCTTGCAAATCCTGTTGGGTTTTTTTTCTATTTTTAACTAATTTATACATATTAATACAGTTAAATGCTACTGTAAAGTGTATTGTACGCTTTGATAACATACTGTTTAAGAAGCTGCATATACAAGCATATAAGTAAAGGCTGATTTAACCTGCATGTGCATTTATATCACACTGTATAGAAGCAATATGACATACTGGTGGTATATTCATGAGAAACTTAAGGTAGCAGTCAAAAAAAAAAAAAAGTTCTGAAATGGATCTGATCTGATAGGGTTTATAGACAGATGACATCAATGCTAAATGCTGAGGAAGTAATTACTCCCAAAGCTGTTTTCTAAGCTCTGTGTGGGAAGCTCCATTCTGCAGGGTCCTGGATGTCTATTGAGAGATGCTGGAGGCTCTAAGATCTATGCTAGAATTTGCACACAATCCATGCTTTGTAGCAGCACTCAGCATCATCCAGGATGAAGTCCATTGAGATCAGTAAGCACACAGATCTGAGAGCAGTCTGATCCAAGGTTTTAATTTCATTTCTGCTCTACACAATCAGGAAGTTCATCAGTAAGATCCGCTGTCATTTGGCACAATAGGATTATAGGGTCAGCAGTTAGATGCTGTCATGAAGACAATATGCTTATTACTGGCATTTCTTATCCCTTTCTCATTTAGAAATTACCTCCAGTGTTCAGTCAATTTTTCTTAGCAATTAATTGCATAGGCTTTAAATAATTGGGCTTTTGTAGCTACCTCAGTAATAAGCTTCACTCAGCTGATAACCCTCTGTGGGGGCAAACTTACAGTGATGGACTTAAGGAAATATACTGTAGTGGTAAGTAGCTTGTGCCTGTAGCTGTGTTTTTTTGGGGGTTGGTTGGTTTGGGTTTTTTTCCTGAATATTATATTCAAGTAATGCAAGAGGCACATTGATAGGTTTTTCCTGTGCTGACAGTGATTTGGTCAGTTCTTTTCAAAGCAGAGATTTTTTCCAAAAGTTAAGTAGTTAACTTTCTGGTATTCTTCTTTCATGAGAGTATGCCACCCTGTACTCTGTGTTGTACTAACCAAGGTAATATTCAAAGACCAGCCCAATAATGGCAGGCTGATATCTAAGACATGCAAAAATCTCTTCACTTCTGGAAACAGAGTCACTGTTGGGAAAACAAGAAAAAGGATGCAAAAGATAAAGCTGTTGGACTCTGGTTGACAAATTCATGTCAAAATGGGGAAGACTTTCCTTCTCATAATTACTCAGCAAATTTTTCCAAAGATCAGTTTTACATGCCTGTGAAATACAGAATCAAACCCAGAAATAAGAGCTAAAATTCAGTACTTGATTGTCTTTCCTCTGTTTCCCCCCCACACACACCCAGCTTATATTATATGTGCCAAGTATCAAGAAGCATTTTCATGTCTCTTTGAATGGTTTTACTTTAGGAGGCAATATCTGGGGAGAAATCACTGAATGACAGACATTTTTTGTTTTCCAAGGTGGCCACTGCTCAGTTTTTACTCAGCAAGCTCTGTCTCCTTTCAGTATTGTATTGGGCTTTGATTTTGCTTTGTGATGTCTTATATAATGTAAGGAGAACATACCTAACATAGCTTTTTGTGCTCTACTTCAGAGAAATAGGAGAGCAGTGTGGGCGGAAGTGAGAAGTTCTCAAAAGCTGCCAGGATCTACCTTTATCTTTCTAAGTTCTTTATATCTTGTCTAAGGACAAACAAAAAATATCCGTGTCAGGCTGAGAACTGAATTATTTTTCCTGAAGCATGTCTGTTCTTCCTTGCAAGGTACTGAGCTAGCATAAACTAATTGATGAAATCTGTTGAGACTGCAGTCCTTTGTTAAATAAGTTCAGGTTAATTTATTTTCTACGTTATTGTAAAACTGCCAAGCTGACATGTAATTTTATAATTTCAAATTTTGTGCTGAAACCTACAAGAGCACCTACTGACAGAGATGTTCCACATAAAAGTGCAAGATATTGATGGCCTGTTTGCATGCCTGGGATGGCTAGGCTTCACTGGGCTTTCCCACGAACACCAGAATTCTAGGAGGGCTAAGATTGTGCCCATCCTGCATGTACAACTTTAGAAATAACCGAGTCTCCAGCTTCTGAATACATAGTATTTTATGACAAACTTGTACCCCTGCAGTTTTCAAAGTTTGTAGAACTGGCACCAATAACAATGCACTCAAAAATCTGCTGGATAGAAATTGAAAGGTAAAACCAATGATGTTCTAGGGTTTATCTACTTTCTTTTTCAGACACTGATGGTCTAGTCCATCCAAATATAATATTGATGGGAAATAAATATTCTAGTAACTGGTTATTGTTATATAGAAAGGAGACATACTTTTGAGGGTGTTTTCCCTTCTAAAGCATTGCAACTGCTGTGTTTATGAGCACTTAAAGATTCTCCACTGATCAACATTCTTTATCTACTGTGATCTAGACTCAAGAGAAATCCAGAAGAGTTAAGATTTCATTAAAAATAAACAATATAAAAGCAGAGAGAGACTGTTTATCAGGTCATGTAGGGATAGGATAAGGGGCAATGGGTTTAAGCTAAGAGAGGATAGGTTTAGATAGACATTAGGAAGAAGTTCTTTCCTGTGGGGGTGGTGAGGCCCTGGCACAGGCTGCCAGAGGAGCTGTGGCTGCCCCCTGCCTGGTGTGTTCAAGGCCAGGTTGGGCAACCTGTGCTAGTGGATAGTGTCCCTCCACCTTAGATGATCCCTAAGTTGCTTTCCAACCCAAATCATTTTATGATTCTAAAAGAATTTCTGGATTATCTTCTCCTGCAGTTTCCATGGAATTCTTATGGAACTTTGCTAGAGAGTGTGATTTGGTTTTATTACTTTTTTTAAACTCACAATTTAAAGTTTAAAATAACTTCAATTTCATACTGGGAGTAGCTTTATACTTGCAAGGGAAGAAATGGTTGGGAGATTTTACAGTCTACGGCTGAAATGGAAACTGTGGTTACAAGTACCATTTGCAGAGAAGCAGAGGAATAGCAATCTTTAATGACTGTAGTCTTTTGAACATTCAATTTTTTAAAAAAGGAAAGAACTCTAGAAAGACCCTCCATAGCCCATAGTGCTGTAGTTCCAAAGGACAGATTTTCTTTTTTTAATCTCAACTACAGATAGCCACTATCTGTGGCTGTACTTAGTTTCTCCTGAGACTCTCTCAAACTTTTTTAAAAATCAGTTTGTGTTACTTTTTTATATAAATCTCCATAGAAGTAACAAGCTGGACTAGCTCATCACTTCCCAGTTCTTGAGAAGGAAACAACAGTATAAAGGTTATGAACATGGCTTTTGCTTGTGCTGCAAGCTGGAAGTGTGGTAAGCAGGAAAACATATACCTACCTGTCCATGTTTTAGGTACAGGTTAATAACATCTACCACACTTGTGGCACTAAACTTTTCCTGTACAAGTCTCTTGAGGCAGAAAAACTACAGTGCACAAATCTGAAGAGATTGTTTGTACAACTTGCAATATAACCTAGCGGTAAACTGTCTATTTTCTGTCCTCATCAGTAGGTCCCGAAAACTCTAGTTCTATTGGTTAGGGCTCTCATTTGTGTTTTTCCTGATGTTGTCTTGTTGCCACAAAAAAACCCAGTTCCAGTAAGAAGGCAAAGCTAGAGGCTTAGACATAGGAAAAAACCAAGAAGGGTTTCACTTCTAGATACAAACAAAACTTCCTGTATTAAGTGCTTTAATAAATCTTAAATTGCTAAAAATAAAGCAAAAACAAATGAAGAGATCAAGTAAGAATTGTATCAAGTGACACTACTGAAAAAAATGTCAGTCTTGTTAATATTTGTGTGATGAAAATGCTAATACTGTTTAATAGCCAAGGAAAAAGAACAGGACAAACAGAACTGATACACAGAAGTTTGAAAAACATTGCACTGCCAGAAAGACTCTCCTTTTAAGATATAAGCTGCAGATGAGGAATAAATCAGAGGAAGACTTGTTTAATGTTTCTCGTTATTCTGAGATCATTAATCTATAGGGCTCCTAATTCAAGGCTAGATTACGATTGAAAGTCTCCAATGAAGAAAAGTGTTATGGAAGTTACTGTAATAGCAATTACAATTTTCCAAGCTGATGGATGTTTTGGGTGGAGAATTGAACAATCTTACACTGCAATCACTTGGAAAAGTATTAATATTTCCTGTTTATCAAGATATTTCCATCGCAAATTTGAAGTATTACAATAAGTGAGAAAAGCAGAACAGTCAATATAGCTTGGAGGGAAGTTACCTGGATCAAGTTTCGGTGTCTCCCTTAGGAAAAGGTGATTGTGTTTTTGATTACATTGACTGTATTAGGTCTGCATTGAATATAGTGAGAGATTGGACAAGTGTCCAAGAGAGAAGGCCTTACATTGTAAATATCAAGATTAGGTGAAATTAATTCCTCCCTTTAAGTTCAACATATGAAGGATAGTACTTAGAGGAGAATATACTACATGAATACAGGCTGACCTCCTGGGGGAAGGGGGGCAATAGCAGAGGTTCAAAAAGCTTTTTTTCTCTTTGTGAAGCCTAAACAACGTCCTGCCTTTGTACAAATCTGGCATGCTCATTACATTTTACAACATACAAAGGAAAGAAAAAGTCCAGAAGATAATAGTTTATGAGGAGAAAAGCAAGAGGAATTATTGTCAGAAATTGTTCAAGACAGTTTGTGAGTAGAATTGGACCTCCGACTGAGGAGGACACTTGAGCAGGGCACTAGTGCATGAGGCAGCATGCTAAAAACCAGAGTTAAAATAAAGAGGAAAAATCAGAAATGGAACATAGACAAAGAGAACTGATTACGTACCAGGCAAGTAGTTTCCTACTATATGAGGCAAATCGAGTGTTCAAGTAACACGTAAAATTTTATTACTGTTTTAGAAAATAGAGGATGTTACCTAAAGTTAGCATGTTAGATGGTATATACTTTTTGAGAGAAGGTAACAATAGAGAGCTTGAGCCCATGAAAATATATATTTTCAGTCATTAGAGGAGCTAATGAAACAACAAAATCAAACCCAAGAATGCATGTTTGCTCTGTTTTATCATCCCACTAGACAGAAATGTCACTATTAAAGAAGACAGTTGCAGGACGTGTCTCAGATGTAAGAGCAATGGGAAGCTTTCCATAATCATGGCAGGCAACCTATCATAATTTGATTTCATGCATTTATATGTTTTTTTAGAAGAGCATAAATCTAAACAAAACACTAAGCACAGGGTATCCACAATCTAACAGTCTCATTGAAGATAGTGTCATAATTAGTAAAAAAAAAACCACTTTAAAAATTTGGGCGCTAATTAGCACAACAAAATTATGTAGTGATGCTCTTGAGCCTGGAATTGTCAGTGACAAACCTATTGTTCAACAGGATTTTTAAAAGGAAACTTCCTGACTGTGTAACTACCAAAAGATATAAACAAGGAGACTCTAAATTTTTATGAATAGTAGGAAAAGGTCAAAGAGAAAATATAGTGTAATAAACCAGCATGTATGACTCTTTGTAGCAGCAAGATAATGTGTCTGCAGGATGACTAACAGTAAAAGAAGCAGAAGATTCATATGAAATTATTCTTTGAGCCTGGAAGATGACTGCTAAATGAGAACAGACACAAAAAGGAGCTGATATCTACAGCAGTAAGACGGGGGTGTGGGGTGGGGAAAGGATAAGGATTAAGTCCTCAAATGCTTAAACTAAGCAGGAGAAATCAGTAGATTAAATAGCAGAAAGTAAAAAACAACCTAGCAGGCCAATGTAAACCATGAGTAAAAACCATGAGTTGGATCAGAGACCATTTAAGAGACTGATTGTGAATTATATATTACACATACTTTTCCTTTAGAAAATAAAGGATGCAAAGTGCTGACCTTTACAAGGCTTTGGACAAAATGTTAACAGCCTCCAAACTGTTCTGAGTAAGACTAATGGAATAAACAGCTTGAGTTTATGTGTCCCTAGCATAAACTCTTGAAAATATTTGTTAGTCTAGCTATTACACCAGAAACTCACCTTAAATATAAGAGCATGTTGAATACACATTAATCACCATCTGTGAATACTGCCTGATGTCTGCTTCTTGTCCTCGGTCTACTCTTTCTCCACTGCTTATTCCCCTTTCTCTGCAATGCATTTAACAATTTCTCACATCCAGTTTCTATTCTCAATATCAAAACTCTTTTCAAAGTTTCACTTTTTCCTTCAGTTCTACCGAATATAATCCTAATATCTTCTCTGCCATATTGTTTTGACAAGAGAAAAAAAGTCAAAGAAGCATAAAACAAATGTTCACTTCCTTTTCTGTTACATCTATTTTTCCTGTCTATTCTTTCTTGTAATGTAAGCTGAAAGACTGTCTTTGCATTTGTGTTCCCTGAGATAATGTTCATATCGTTGTTACCTCAAAAAGAGACAAAAATTTAATTTAACAATTTGAAGGCACATTTTATAGCTTGTTGCTACAAAAGGCCTTATTCACCATTTTGTTACTTGCATACAGCAGCAGTGTGATGGTCATGCTGACAGTGTAATTAACTGCATATTTAAACAACAAGATAACAGAAGAACCAAATCTAGAAAAAATATAAAAATTAGGAGACTGATGAGCTGTGAAAATCCTATCTGACTGTTATTAGCTGCTTTCAGGCATCAGTATGGTTGTGTGCTGACATGTGCTCAAGGAGGGCAGGAGAAAACACCACCCACCAGCAGGAAGGAACAGTCTAGTTAGTATCTCACTTTCCAAGGGAGGTGTAGTTCTCATCCCCATGTTTGGACATGGTACAAGCTCCAGTGCTTGTGCTGATCCTTAGCCCAACAATGATGGTAATGGATACACTAAACCTCCAGAAGCTACTGGGGGTATTCAGTAAACCATTCAGTTTGACCTTACAAGGATGGAAAACTCTGGCTGTTCATCCCCAAACAGTGACTAAGCACCACAGACCACTCACTCACTCCCAGAGGAGATAGACAGAGCCTCCATAGGTTGGGATAATGACAGTTTACTGATAAAATCACTGTGAAAGGGAAAGACTAACAACCCACAGCAAAGTACACTCACACACAGTGATAACACAAAGTCCCTTAACAACCTACTCAACCTGCCCTGGAGACACCCCCCCCTCTCCCTGAGCATCCCCTTTTATGGGGGAGTGATGTCAGATGGTGTAGGAATAGCCCAGACTAACTCAGCTCACCTGGGCTGGCTGCTTGGGGAGCTGAACTTTGGACAGGCTGGAACCAGGAGAAAACTATGGGGTCTTTACAGTTTTTTCTGTGAAATGGAAATGGAGGTAAACAAAGAATAGAACAAAGAACCCAGAAACACATGTAAAGTTGACAGTTTTTAGGTCTCCTCTCCCTTTTGTTGTATGACCTTCCTAAATTAGACCATGAATCTCATTAATCTGAATTAATGAAAAAAGTTCTCACTTAAGGCATAAGACATTTCATGCTAAATTATTTGTCTGCTCTTAGAAGCTGTCATAGAGTGACTACCTATTTTTTTAAAAAAAAAACATTCTGCAGAACGTGTTGGGTTGAGCATAAATTACTAGTACATGTGTGTGACCATATAAACATACACTACTTCCTAACTTCTTCTTGCTTTTGTGAGCAGAAAATGGGACAAGAAGAAGAGAGAATTCACAGTGTAGATGAGAATTTGGGGTCAAAGCTTTGTGAGTTTCAGGGTACAGCAATACTCTTGTATAGCCTTACTCTTTGTACACTCCCCAGCTGTCACCTTTCATTCTCTAAGTCACTGAAGTTTTCAAATCAATGTAAAAGAATGACACTTTCCCCTAAAATGAAGAGCAGTTTTACATAGTTTGGGTTGTAGCCTTTTCCAAGAGTTTTATTTACTTCACTTTACTATCAAAACCTCAGGGTTCCTTCCTTTCAAATGAAGTAATAGCATTTTGCTAACTCAGATTTTGTGTGACCAGTTAAAATCGGCATAAAGGAGCATTATTTGAGGAAAAGTACTCATCATCAACTCTCCAGAAGTCCATCATCTGCACGACTCTTGCCCACACATGGAGGAAGGCAAACCACAAATACTTTTTTGTTACCATTGTTGTTCTCTGCTCTTAGTACCCTGTTTGCTTACAGATTATACCCTGGTGTGCTTTATGTAATTACTGACAAATAAAAATTGACATCCATATACAAAAACCCCATAAATCAGTCCTTTTTTAGTAGTTACTGGCTTCACAAAGAAACCCAAACTAGCAAAAGAGTTGCTAGGCAAATAATAGTTATATTCAATCTATAAATTTATATATAAAACCAATAAATGAAAAAGAATTGTCGTATGTATGACATTCTAAACCAAACTGGGCAGAGCACCAAAATGTATGCTGTGAAGTGAGCTCAAAAAAAGCGTACTGAAAGCATGTGAAAAGCATCCTCAAAATAAACTCCTAGTCTTTATATCAGAAAAAACTTTGGATCTGAAATTCATGGGTTTTTTCTGAAAGGCGAGATTTGGTTTTCTATACTGATCCTCTGTACAAATGATCATCCATCTCAAAAATGGTAATAGGACAAAACTGAAACATCAATTGAGGAAGAATAAGCTATAGAAAGAAAAATCCCACTTGAACTCTGGAAAGATGATCTAGATATCATTCTATTTTTTCCTCTCCTTTTCTAAGGAGCAACAACAGAAGAAAAAAAAAATGCAAGTTCACTATTTATTCCTGCTATGCTATGAAAGTGTTGATTTTTTTTAAGAGGAAGATTTGCTGATTCATATGGCATAGAGAGCAGAAATATGCTCAATTTCTGCAGGGTGGAAACATCAGCAATTTTTCAGCATGAGAAGACTGAAAGCTTGACTAAAAATACATAAAAGCACAATTGGAATAAGGTGAAAAACAATCTAAAAATATTACTTGGATGAGCATAACCTATTTAGGTGTTGTAAAACCACTGGGAGATTACGTGGTCCCATATTTCCAAGGCTCTTACAAGGTCATCCATTAAGCCTCCTTTCATTCCAAAATGGCTCATACCAACTACATTTAGCAGAGTTGTTTAGATACACACATCTACTACTAGCTCTTCAGTTCACTTCATCCCTTTATTATAACCCCCCATCAAGTGAGTTGAACATCTATGGTAATTGAAATTACCAGTCTGGGAATAGAGTCAAACTCTGAGTACACATTTGAGTTAACTTGAGACGGCATGTTGAAAGGCATGGACAGTTTTTTAATCATTTCCTTACATGGTGTGCTAGTTTTGGCTGTGATATAGTTAATTTTCTTCATAGTAGCTGGAATGGAGCTGGTTTTGATTTCTCCTGAAAACACTGTTAATGATATAGAGATATTTTAGTTACTGCTGAGCAGTACTTCCACAGAGTTGAGGCTTTTTCTTCTTCTCACGTTACCCCACTGCACAGTAGGCTGAGTGTACACAAGAAGTTGGGAGGGGACACAGCTGACCCCAACTGACCAAAGGGATATTCCATACCATATGATATCAGCTCAGCATATAAAGCTGGGGGAAGCAGGGAGGTGGGGGGGATGCTGGGAGTGATAGCATTTGTCTTCCCAATTAACCATAACATATGATAGAGCCCTGCTTTCCTGGAGATGTCTGAACAGCTGCCTGCTCATGGGAAGTGGTGAATGAATTCCTTGTTTTGCTTTGCTTGCATGTGTGACTCTTGCTTTACTTATTAAACTGTTTTTATCTCAACCCATGCACTTTCCCATTTTTGCTCTTTCGATTCTCTCCCTCATCCAGCCCATGAGGAGTGAACTAGCAGCTGTGTGATGCTGAGCTGCCAGCTGAGGTTAAGCCAAGACACGTCGTAAGGAAAGTGCAGACTTACATGAGTGTGAGCACCGAGACACCGGGATGAATTTTCATTATTGGACATCTGTAACAGGTGACTAGATGAATACACGGATACAGATTTTTCTAAACTACATTTATGACTAGCTGATATAGTATTGTAAAGGGAAACAGCTATATTGTTTGTGTTTGATTTTTCCAACACAAAAGAAGTCAGTTGTCAAGCTCCAGCAGAGCTGGTGTAACTTGTAATCTCCCACTACTTTACAGTGAGCTATACAAAATTCCTAAACTATATTCAAAATACTTCTAAGATATCCAGAATGATGAAGGATGGGGCAAGTTAAGGATTCTTGAAATCCAGATAAGGGAGTCCTAGAAAGCCAGGTGAATTTCTATGAGGGAGAGGAATTCTGGAAACTCTCTGAGATTTTCTTTCTGAGTTGGAGGAGCAGGAGCATTAGGAGCCTTGAAATTACCTGGTCAGACACTCACACGTGGAAATATACATGTTACTACTGGAAGCTCCCAGAAAGTCCAGTGCTCCTCATCTGTGTCCCAGACATCTTATGGAGGTTTTTTGGGCTTGTTTCTCCAGAATGTTCCTCCTGAAGGTATTGTAAAAGTTTCACCAAACCTTCCAAACCCCAGCCCTCCAGCCTTCATCTTGGGAGTACCAGAAATAGAGAGGCCTTTCATAAAAGCTATGGTCCTTATTCAATCTCAAGGAAATAAGTACAAAGTCTGAATGGATTGCATTGTGCATACATTATGGTCTTGAGAAAAAGACCCTTCACAGTGCCAGAACTATATTAATTCAAAACACTTCTACATTTTTCTGATTTATTGTAGATGAAACAGAGTCTTGAAAGTGAAGAGAAATATTTCCTTCCTTTATCAACCTCAGGAAGAATGTGAAGGTGGGCATAAAAAACACCCCTAAAACCCCTCAAACATTTATGCATTTGTCATTAGCAAGCCAGTACTAAATGCAATAGTGGCAGTAACATTTAGCCATGGTGAATTTCAGAAAGTTAAACTTAAAAAACCCAAAGCAAAACCCTAAAACCCAAACCCACAAAACCTGAGCTATTCTCTAGAGCAGGCCAGTCCTAAAAGAATATTCCTATTAGACAGCATACTCTGAGATATAAATCTCTACAGATTCTAGAGTAAAAAAGGAGAAAAAAGCTGAAGCAAGCAAGGTGTGAAGATGTAGAGCTGGTGCACACCGACACCACTATGAGAAATACATACTGTTATAAACACAGTCATAACTGGGACACAGAATTTTATATCCTCGGGGGGGTTTGAGACTGTGGTCTCAAATAAAGATCCCCTTACAGGTTTCTGGGTTGCCAGGATTTATGCTAAAGCTTTATTGTCAAAGTTTTATGCCTGAGTCTCCTTACACAAACAGAAACATGAAAGGAAGCAAACAGAACTGAAGCAAGAGACAATTGAGGTGTTGGCGATACTTTCAGTGGAAATGGTATCTTCATTGAATCATAGAATCATAGAATTACCTGGGTTGGAAAAGACCCTTTAGAGCATCAAGTCCAACCACAACCCTGACTAGTCTACCTTTAGACCATGTCCTTAAGCACATCATCTACACGCCTTTCAAATACCTCCTGGGATGGTGGCTCCACCACCTCCCTGGGCAGCCTGTTCCAATGCCTTTCAGTAAAGAAATTCTTCCTGATATCTAATCTAAAATCTCCTCTGGTGCAATTTTAAGCCATTTCCTCGTCTTGCACCTTCCCAGTGCAATCCTGGCTTACAGAAGCAGTACAGTAATGTTAAGTGGCAAGCCATGGTGGATCCACTTCTAGTTGTCAATTGCCAACAAATTTGTAGGTAGAAAGAGGAATTCAGCCTGACCCTTTCAGTAGCATGACTTCTGTTTTTGTGGGAAGTATGCTTTTCCCTCCTAATTTTTAGATGCATAAATGTATAGAATGAGTAGCAGACAGGAAAAAGTTTATGAGGCCAGAAGCTATCTGACCTTGGTATTTTAAAACAATTATGTCTACAAAAAATACCACATAGGACCATGTGGCAATTTGTGAGCAAAAGTTGAAAACTATGATGAGCTAAATTCTTTGACAAGGTTTTCTGGGGACAAAGGGCTTCGAGGAAGATAAGAGAGGGGTGGTGGACAAAGTCTGTTATTTGAAAAGATTAAAGTATCTCGGGTCTAAAATGTTTAGAAATACGACATCACTTTTTCCTGACTTGACCTTTAGACAACATATTGACATTAAATCAATTTGGTAATATAAAAGGGCTTCACTTAAGAAAAGATCTGAGAAATCTAAACTATGATTGAAGTCTCCCTAAGCCTGATCTTGCTTTATTCTCAATAGCAACAATGTCAGAATAACAACCAGGATCAAAATCCCAGAAGGTAGTAATTTTTTTCCTTTGAAAATTTCTATGCTTATGAAGACATAGTCTGGGTTTCTGCCTCTGGAATATTAACTAAGCTTTCTATGGGAGGAAGGCACAGAGTAAATGTTCCAGGAAACAGGAATGAGTCTCTTTAGTCATGGAATATTTTCTCAGTTGCAGGGATGTGTGAACCTGAGGAAACTTACTAGCTGAACTGAGAGGGAGGGGAAGTACCACAATCTCAGCCTCACAGCAAACATCTGACAAGAAGAAATAGTTTATGAATAATAGCTAATACATTATGCTTAGCTCTCTTATTTCATCTCCCTCCTGGTGTTATAAATCTAAACTGGCATGAATATCATATTTTATTGGCTAAGCCCCCTGGGGAGGGGAAATAAATAAAAATTAGTATTTGAAGGAAAGGATCAATTTAAGATCCGCATTAAATGCTTCATATTCACTATGTGATGGATATACTGCCTCTTTCTTGCCACTTTACAGTTATTTAAATGTCCAGCTGAAATGAGGTCCATAACGAAGGAATACATGAAAACAAATACTTCAAAGAGCCATTGCACTAGCTTACAGTAGTAGATGTATTAAAAGCAAATATGAGAAGAGGGATGCTACTGAAACTCTGACAGTATGAATAAGAAGCAAGACTATCAATAGATTCTTAAAAAAACAGTGACAGTAGGAAAGGCAGCAGTACAGGCCATTGTGTTGACCTCTTTTTGGCCAGCAGTTTTACACACTTAAATGATTTTGAACTGCTGACTATTCATACCTTATAAAAGCAAACTCAAATATGAATTCGTTTCATTACATTAAAAAACAAGGAAAGGTCTGTTATAATTTTTCATATATTTTCCTAAAGAAACTGCAGGTTTATTTGAATCCAGGATACTTTTTCACCTTCACACTAGGGTCCAGTTCTACACGTTTTTCATCTATGTTACTGGATTTACTGTAGCCCTATTAGCTGAGAGAACTCAAAATAGAGAAAGAAGTGAAAGTCTTGAGACATCTAGAGGGAAAAAAAAATCTGTTTACTGTCACATTAAAGGGTAAAAAATTTGGCAGAAAATAACCCCCCTTGTGTTTAACAAAAGAGAAACTGCTATCTCAGGGTAAACACTATTCAATTTATTAGTTCTGTAGTACCATCAGTACCAACAAGTTCCATCCCCGTGGTGTTATCACATAGCCTCGCTGTCTATACAACAGAATTTTCCACTTTACAGGGACAGAAATGTGCTTGGGTTAGTGCTTCAACACAGTTTAACTAAGGTTAACTCACTTTGCTAACAACTCTACCTTTGAAGAAAAGCCCAAGGACTGATAGAAAGCATGTGTTGATAAAAAGTGTCCTTGAAGAAGAGCTGAAGGACTGCTAAAGAGGAAACTCCTTGCCCCAGAAGGCCCAAGAGCTGGGGTTGCCATAGAGGCCTGAAGTCATCAGAAATCAGTAGTAACTGGCGGAAAGATAAAGGTGGCAGGGGGAGTTCATGACCACCCACACAATTAAAGGACTATACAAATTCCCTCATACACCTGCAAGGAGTATTTGTGTTAATTTGAATATACTTGCCCAATAGTAGATGATGTAGTAATTGCTGACCAATAAGCATAAATTTAGGTGGGCTTTTCCTATTGTGTGACAAGATAAATATGTTGTAGGTTCTGTGTACCAGGGTGTTAGCTTTGGGGAATTACCACCTAGCACCCATCTCTGTGTAGACATGGAATAACTCAAATACCTCTGCTCTGTGTGTATATTGGTGTACTGCACACTGGGTAATGATCCTGCTTTTGGGACACTGGCTTTGCCACAGTGTTCCCGCTCTGCTCCACCCTTCATGCTGTTTCTCTCAGATTTAGCACTAAAAAGTATTTATCAAATAAAATGCTTCAGTCTCCTACTCAGAAAAAATAATGGTAAAATACTGAGTAAAAAAGGAAAATGTATGAAACAAATAAATGACTAATTGTCATGTTTCTTTCCCTTCAGTAAGATAAGCTTGAGAAAGGACATAATGACAGAATGCTAATAAACTACCCTGAACTTCAGTGACAAAAATAAAGCTTAGTCAGAATCAAATGGAGTAAATATATTTTACAGATTTATATATAAATCTATTCCCACTCAAAAATACTAAACCTACATGTATAAAAAATAATTAATGGACTAACATTAGAGAAAGATATAATTTCCATATGTAACATCAAGAAAATAAGGAATATGTGCAAAACAGGCCCTTAGAGAAGGCAAGAATTTATTTGAGTTGGGAAGACTGAAGTGAGACCTGATAGGGAGGTACATGAGTTCTTCATCAATCCCTAACTCCCTAGCCAGAAGGGAAAAGGGGGATTTATCCCTTTGCCAGGCAGCTCTACATGGGATGGTCCAGGAGCACTCTGAGCCCTGTGTGATTCCAGGAACAGACACACGCAGCCTGTACACAAATATTGCTGAATGTCACATGTCAGGGAAAGAGGCTCAGTCCTTACTCGTGCTGTAGTCCATGGTGATAGGAAGAACAATAGAAGCTAAAATAAATGCAGATTATAATTTCTGAGAGCTGAAGGTGATAATGAAAGAGGAAGCCCAAATCACAGAATCAGAATCACAGAATGGTAGGGGTTGATACCATCTTCCAAATCAATGTGTTCCATTTTGAAACAGGTGGACTGAGAAGGCTTTTCAAAAATTCTGTAATGTGACCTTAAGAAACCAGTGGGAAAAGTTGTAAAATATTACCAGTTAATGTCCTTTAGGGCGTTACTGATTTGATCACTTCAGTCCCTTCCACTGGGCACCCAAGACTGAGGGCAAGGATCAAGGCCGCATTCTTTTGAGAGAGCAATTCTAATTCTTTCCAGCACATTGGGCACAAATATGATCTTTGCAGACAATTGCATAATTACAGAACAGCACTGGGGGGTTCACTAATTAATGTAAAACCAAACCTGTACTTTGTTATAATCACACAGGCTGTAGAGTTCCTCTCTAAGCAGAAGTGCAAACAGATTTGTAATGTTTTTTATATAGATGAAAAAATTTTCAGTGTGAGGTTTTACTGGCCTAGATAATATGCATAAAATGGAAAAAAAAAAAGAAAAGAAAGAATTACCTTTGCCATTCCTACTGGAGAATTTTCTAACAGAGGAAAATAGCACAGTGCTATTGGCTAGGGCTACTGAATATGATAAAACTGTTGTCCTGATCAGTAAGCAGAGGATGCAGTAACCCACCCCCACCAATTCCACAAGAATCTTCATCTCCCATTTTAACTTCAGTGGCCAAGATCATGTTTAGACTCTGGCATGTCCTAAAGGAACTGGCAGATGAAGTTCTTAAGCCACTATCCATCACATTTGAGAAGTCGTGGCAGTGCAGTGAAGTTACCACTGACTGTAAAAGAGGAAGTATAACCCCAATTTAAAAAAAAAAAGGTACAAAGGAAGACCCAGGGAACTACAGACTGGTCAGTCTTACCTGTGTGTAATGCAAGATCACAGGTCAGATCCTTCTGGAAGTTAGGCGAAGGCACATGGAAAACAAGGAGGTGACTGGTGACAGCCAACATGGCTTCACTAAAAGGCAATTGGTGCCTGAAAAATTTGGTGAATAAGGGCAGAGCAACTGACGTCATCTACCTGAACTTTTGTAAAACATTTGAGTGTCCCACATTACATACTTGTCTCTAAATTGGGCATTTTTATTTTCCAAGCTGACAAGCTCTAAAGTCATCACAATGTACAACACATTCAAGTAATTTCTTTGGAATCACTGGAAAGGATATTACGTTAGTTTTATAACTCAAAGAAAAGCAGATTCCAGCTATTTTGCAGAAAAATATGGCAATGAAAATGTATACGTAACAACAATCATTCCCTCTGAAGTTCAAATAAACTTACAATCCCAAATAAAAAGCTAAAATTAGGTTAAAATATGCAAAGTTTAATTCAGCAGGAAGTGTTTAACTGTTAGTGAACATGCTTTTCTGTATGTGAAGTATTCTGATTTTTGGTGAGAGTTATGAAGCCACAGCCCGTGCAGGCATATATTCAACCTCTAAATCAGGTCTGTCTTTACTATGCTGCAGTAAACTTATGACTGTAGTAGGAATGTACTCCCTGAGTTTTTCTTGGACAGACCAGTTTTTGAATGATACTTGCATCACTTGCTGAACTGTGCCACAAAACCTTATATGGAGTTATCCTAAAATGGAGTTATAGATAAACTACAGCTGTATCTTTGGCTATTTATTTCTATGCTATGTCATGTCCATCCATTTCTCATCTAGGTGTTGGTATTCATGTTTTGTCTTCTAAGCTATGCTTTAACTTTAAACCACATAAAGCAGGAATAACATTTATTACGCATTTATATGAGTAAAATTAAATCAGGTTGTGTGATGTGATCTTGTAGCCACCACTACATTTCAGAAATGTTATGAGGAATCAGAAATAGTAAGAATCATAATCAGTAACCAGACTCATTAAATTGTAATTCTACTCTAAAATTTGATGATAAACATTGTGTAAGTTCAATTGTGGCATTTCCTGAAGAAATAACAGATGCCACGTGTATATGCAGATGTGTGCATTTGAATGCTACAGACTGAGAAGAAAAATGTTCCTAAAAGTCCACCCAGAGAAACATCATTTGCATAAGTGCTCATGGGTCAGTAAAGACATAAACAGCAAGCAAGCAGATTTCAGAGCATTAATTTGTATTCCTTAAATATTTATATACCTTCAGTATTTCTGTATGGTATTTGAAAAGTCTGTCTGTCTCATTCCTGTCACATGGTGCTTGAACAGCAAGAGGAATACTCCGCATTTAAAAAGTATATTTCTCTCAGACATCTTTAAATGATTACAGACATTAAAGCATTGGATCTGTAAACTGCAGCATGAGGCAGAGAGTCATTGTTATTTTAATTGTCCCATATATTTATCATTAACATGTACAGATTTCACAGAAAAGCTGTAACATGTTAACATTGGAATCTAATGATGTAAACTATTAGTCCTGAACTTCTCTTCAATAAAATGTAAGTTCTGTATTATTAATACTAATATAATTGGTATTTTTACTATAATCATAATTTATGTGGTGGAGAATGTGAAGAAAATTAATGCATGAACACTAACTTTATTTTTGAATGAGAGCCCTCCTTTGTCACTGCCATTTATTGATTTTTAATACATTATGCGGCTGCATGTTTTGTACAGCTTCATTTAGCTGTTGTGGTTTTATTGTTAATGAATATCAAGTAGGCTTTTTATAAATAATTCTGTCATACTACATTTTCATTTAAAGACAATAGTAGAAAGCTTGGCATGGTATAGATTAAAAACCAGAACTTTGGTTTGATTACTGAATCAAGAAATCAATAGAGTTGTCTAGTCTTTTATGATTAAGATCGAAAACAGAATGATTTTCAGTCATTAAAAAGGTGGCAATGAAAGAATATGAAATAACACCTGCTTATCACAGGACTTTAGTCCTGCCTTTTAGTTTCTTTTCTCTTTTTTCTCTTCTCTACATTAAAATGGTTTGTTTTTCTTATGCAATTTCACCCTGTGTGATGCTACCAGTAAGCAATACAGCTGCTAAAGAATACAGTTCTCTGTCAAAAGTTTTCCTTTCAGGAGTGGGATTTGACATAACATTATTGTGAAATGAGCAGGTTATGCCACAATGTCTGGTTCAGCATTCTGACCCTAACCAATGGTGTAAGTGTCCACTGAGGGCAGTTATACAGTCCCCTGAAATACATCCTGTCTGAAAATTATGAGTCTTTTCCCCATTGTTCTGAAAGAAACAGTAATCTAGAAGGCTTCAAATGGTCTCAACACATACTATGAGAGCAAAAAGTCCTGATGTTTGGAGAACGTGACATGTGCCTGTAAATGATAGCTAAATTTATATACCGTCTCCCTGTTTGAACACCATCCTTAACTCCCTTACTCAGCTTGAAATCAATTAACTTAATTAACTTCAGACATTATTTTTTAATTTACTACAGCCTTCCAGTGGTATGAGTGAAGCCTGGATTCCTCCTTGCCAGATAATATCCCAGTGGTAACAAATACGGTCTTCTGGGACACCTGGTGCCCTGACTAATTTGCTGTGTTTTGGGTTTTATTGATGTTTCAGTCATTTTCACTTGCAAACATGAGTTCTCCAAGGTCCTGGACCTGCAATACCTACATCCTTGGGGTTTAAGGGGTTTAAAAGACCGGAGGCTTAAGTAAGATTTGGAAATCACTTCAAATGGGACATGCAGGAGGTCATCAGTCAAAGCAGGGTTAGGTTGCACCAGGGAACGCACCTTGGCATGGCAGCTGATGTCTCTGCCTCTCCACCCAGAGGCACATGTTGGATAAAAAGTACATCGTTGTATCAAGGCAGCACAACCTTTCCTGGCTATTATAGTTCAAGTAGCAATATGCAGCAGCTGGAAAAAGTATGGACACTGAGAACCTTTTTAATAAAAAAGCCACATTTTGTAACCACAAATGAGCATCTTGGGACAGTTTGCTAATGGTTTCTTTTGCTCTTTTCAATGTTGTTGTTTTGCCTTCCTGTTAACAGCCAACAACTTTTTTTTCTGCCTTCTGAGACAGGTAAAGACAGTGAACTGTAAGGAGGAACTTTTTCACTGTGAGGATCATGGAGCCCTGGGACAGGCTGTCCAGAGAGGTTGTGGAGTCTCCTTCTCTGGAGACATTCAAACCCGCCTGGATGAGTTCCTGTGTAATTTAGTCTGAGTGATCCTGCCCTGCCAGGGGAGTTGGACTAGATGATCTTTCGAGGTCCCTTCCAACTCCAAACATTCTGTGATTCTGTGAATACAGGAACACAAATTTGGGGACTTCAGTAATAAAATTTCAGTCTGTTCCAGAATGGCTGCATTTTGGTCTCTGCCATAGGCAGATGGATGTGCATAAAGACATCTGTCAAAAGGGTGTTGCAAAGCTGAAAGAGTTAATGTTTTCATAATGTGTGGGAGATATAAGGTTTATAATAATCCTATGATGAAATCAGATGCTATAATTTTTAATGCTTTAATCTCAGATAAAACATAAGTTCTTGAATTTGAGAATTATTTGGAACAATATATTGCATTGTATGTGCCAGTGCACTAGAGTGTTTAACAGTGACTGCCGAAGCATCATCAATGGTTGCAAGATATACTTTTCTAAAGATAGCTACATGCATTATTTCTAATTTTTAAGGTCAACATGCAGCAGCAGTAGCTTCTGGCTTTTGTTATGTGGAGGATCATACAGACATGTGTTGAAACATCCATACTTGTTTTTACTGATGGAACACATCAACAGGCTCAGATCTAAGGAAGATAATCTTTGAGATGAAAAACTGCACTTGTTGGCTTTAAGATTCTTCCAGTTGTTTCATGCTGAAGTTTTACTGCTTCCCAGTTTGCTTCAACTTAGTTTCCATATGGTTCCCAGGATGCTTACAATTTTGGACAGTACAACCTAAGTTTTTATAGCTCCATGGGACTTAAGGATCATCAGTAGATGGGATCCTCCTGCTTATATCTTCTTTTGTCTGACAACTGTCTATAATGCCATCTTGAAGGAGACACCTTCAACAGTAGTAAAGCATACATAAAATTAATTGTAATTATGATGGCACTTCTATCAGAAACTACTATGTTGCATGATTTTTGAGATAGCCTTCTTGTTGTTAAGTCATGAGTAATTTTACTGTAACTCCCTTGCTCTTCTTTCCATAGAAATATTTTTAATGCAATGTCTTGAAGTTAGTACCACTGTCAGAGTTAACACTATGTGTTACTACATAGAGTTGGGCATTATTATCTGACTGTATTTAAGATTCAGGTTTTGGCCAGAATAGATAGCTATGATTTGGTCCATACTGACATTATGATACAGGCAGTGGTTATGTTTGAAAGGGATTGTGGGAGACTTTGAGGAGGGGGTTGCATGGAAACCCAGAGTTTGTTTGCACAGCTGCTTTCATAGCCCAATATGTGTCTCCTTTACACAGTGCAAGTGCAGGCAATGACCCTTTTTACCCAGTTAAAAATGTTATTTGTATGAGAGGCTTTGAAAGCAGAAAAGAGGAAATAAATAAAAGTCAACATTATTTCTTATAGATATGAAAAGAAGGATGAATCATTTGCTACCAATACTGGTTTATGTGGCTCATCAAAGTCTTCCCTTTCAGCACGTTCCTGTCACAATGTTAGGAGAGAGAAAGGGTGAAAGAAAAGCAAACAAGCAAAAAGGCTTCACACTAGCCTGAAACTAAAGTAAATTTATTTTAAAACTGTGCCCAACCACTGTGACAAGAGCAGTGTGCTGTAAAGAGGTTGGCAGCATCCAGCTGGAGAAATTAAATCTTGTTTGTATGGCAAAATTTTTGCTGTGTTGATGAGAATGATTAATGCAGATCTGATGGTAGCATGTCTGTAACCAAGCAAGGCGTATTTAGGAAGTGTCTTTTTGTCTCCAAAGGAGTAGAATACATCCTGGCTGCAAAGAAGTAGAACTGCAGAGAGCAGTGAAATAGAAGTTCTCCAATGTTGCCATAGAACTGATACCTGCAAACTTCTAAGTAGTCCTCTGTGATACTTACTGCTCAGTACTAGAACTGGGTATCTTTCTTTGAACAATGAACTTGTGTCAGGGATCAGAATTTGCATCAGAAAAGGACATTATTTCTACAAGCCTTAATATACTATGTGATTTTTCTTGTATGAAACATACATGATTCTAACAGAAAGGCTTACTCATGCTATAAAACCCAAAGGTGAAAAAAATTAAATTCTCAGTGATTAAGACCTTTCCTTTTAGAGCCAATGACTTTCTGAATACAGCATCATTGCAAAAGTCACATTCTAAACACTGAGAGGATGCAAATCATAGTAAAAAAAGATATATAAAATATCAACTATTTGACTAGCCAAGTTTCTGATACTTTTTCATAATGCTACTGTGCTGCAGGCACTATAAAATAGGTGTCTTTAATTTTCTTCTGTTAGAGCTGTAGAAGTTTGGGAAAGCAAGCTTGGTGAGTTGGTTATCTTTTATTATATAAATAAATATTTTAATTAAATGACGCTCATAAGCCCTAGCAGCTGCTTAATTAGAATCAATGGAGAAATAAAAAATTATTTAAAATGAGGCCAATGTGAAAATAAATCCTAAAACACTATGAAAAATAGAAACAACCATACAATAATCCAGATTTTAGGCTGAGTGTCACTACTGCAAATCAGAACATGCAAATGGTTAAGATCACATTTAAACTCCGCCTGATCTTGAAGTTTGGAGCTCATAATGGTAATGGCCAACTATGCAACAAGGAGCAATGTTTCTGCTGAGCTTTGGGATACATATTTAAACAAATATAAATTTTACTTTCTTGATATATTTCTTGGAAAGGAAAATGCTGTGGCACAGATTTATTACAGGCTTTATTTACTACAGAGAGCATCACTGTAAACTATACATGAATTCAACTCCAGATCCTCAGGGCAGAAAGGAGAGCTCTGTTGTCCATAGTGATGCAAAGGCCTGTGGCAAAAGTTTTGCAGCTTTTCTTTTCAAACGTATTATTCAGTTAAGGAGTAAAATAGAATTTAGGACTCCCGAGCTTCATTGATAAATCTGCCAGTGGCAAGCCAACTTATTTTCTGTGAGTCTTAGTTCACACGGAATTTAATTGCTTGTTTTAAAAGTGTGTTTTGGGAAGCAAAGTTATTATGCCTGGCTGATTTCTGGGCCTCCAGTATGAGTCGCAGCCTATACTGTTGTGTCAGCCTAACTGTTAAGCACATTTGTGTTGTAAAGCAGATTTAAGAAATAATCCAGGTTTTAAAAAATTACAACGTAATTGTGCTTATTTAATTCTGATCATTATTTCAATCATCTGGTTTACACTAAGGCTCTACAAACTGTTGCTCCGAAACAGCTCAAGGGACAATAAAAGTGCTACTGGGTCAGGAGGGAACAGTTGGTGGTAAGATTACTGGAAATTTGTGAAGTTGATTTTGCTGACAAAAACACATAAAGTAAATACACAGCTGCCTCTTTCAAAGCCATTGTGTTAGAAATGTCAAAGGTCCTAAGAAAGGACTTACAGTAGGCATACCAGTGAAGCAGCAATTTAATATACGTTCTTGCAAGAGCAGGTGACCTAGCAAAGTAGGAACACCTGTGATCAGAGTCTGCAGCATTTTTATACCATATTCCCATCCGAAATCCCTCCCCTGTTTACCTATGGATTAGGTATTTCCAAGGTTTACAGGCTCAACCCAGGCACCTTCTTCACAATAGTACATAATATAATACACAACGTGTGGCTGGCAGGTTCCTGCTTCCCATTGGTGAAGAAAATTAATATTTATGAGTTTACTGAGCAAAATGCCCTATCTTTCGAAGTTGCTATTGTTTATCTCACATAGCCCTTAACTCTTTGTTTTGTCTAGGCCCATTGAAGCCAAATGGGGACCCTCAAATGCTGCCTTTATCTTACTGCTAGGCAGATGAATAGTGGGGCTTGATTGGGACTTAGGGCATATTGTTTGTTGAAGGAATNGGTATAAGTTTCATCTGCATCTTTTGGCAGAGCTGTGTATTCCTCAGTTTCTAATGGAACCCTTCTCCTAGAAAGCAATTTTACCATCATTCTTTAAGACAACCAACAGCAAAACTTATTGCAACAATGCAAATTATAATCATTAACAGTGTTCCCCCCCCTTATGTGCTATCTGTTGCATATCCACATTGACTATTGTTCTTTGTCTTCCTAAATCAGCATAGAATACCACAAACCCTTTTCAGTTTGCAAAAGCAACATTCATCAGCGTTTTCCACAATTGAAAAGGATTTCAGTACCTTTCACTCACATTCCTTCAGGTGACCAGCTGCCATTGGTGATGTCATATTTTGTGTATTATCACTGAAAAGAATCCACTATTTCTTGGCCAAAAAAAAAAAAACACCAAAAAAAAAAAACCCAAAAATAAACCCATGATGTTTAGTTTTCCCTACTTGCAGATATATTTTGATGTGATTAATGCCATTTTGAAAAATCAAAGACTGGATTTGATTAGAGCTTTTACTCTCTTTGAAGTGCAAAGTTCTATAATCGTTTGTTCTTTCAAAAGAACAAACTGATACGTAAGTTGTTATTCTTGAGTGTGCATTTTTCTAGCAATTTTTCCTCCAGCCAGACCCACGGGGAAATAGATGCCAAATTGTTGCATTTCATCAGAACTTCATCACATTTGAAAATAGAATTACAAAATATTGCTATTTCACAAATGATGGAAGTCCCTTAAGCTTTGTTATGATGTTTGTCCTCATTTTCCTTAAAATAGGATTATTGAAACTGCTAGGACTTAGGCAACAGGGGGGTAAGGAGAGAACAACATTACTGGATAGAGTTTTGTGTCTTCTGGGGGTGAGAAGAAACAGAATAAAGGAAGGAAACAGAGTAGATGTGCAGTGGAGGGACAGCAGGCATACTGCTGAAGGTGGTAGAGAAAAAATTACACATTTATTGATTTTTGCACCAATGACCCAAAGGTTTTTTATCAGTGCTCTGGCGGAACAAATTGCTGAGCTGTGATGCAGTATTGTTTCAATTAAAGCTAGTAGTAAGATACATCTGCGATGATATAAGAGAACATTGAGATCTGATGACACTGGTGCCAAAAGAGACATATGGATACTAATAGTAGAAATTCCCTTTACTCAAGTCAGTGTTTTACATGGCCACCAAGAGATTCTTAAGCATCTTTCCCATTTGGCAGCATAAAGGACAATCCAGTTAATACCCTTCGTCGAAATGAGTTAGGCAGGCAAAATAATTCAAAGTAGTAGTTTTTTTGTTTCTGTCTCAGTTCATTCCTTGTACTGTTGAAAGGTGCTAGAAATATGTCTCACAATTGCCGACAGAGCCATACCCCCCTCTTTCTTCTCTATCCCCCTCTTTCCTCTCAATCACCATAAAACCTCATCCCTACAACACCAAGCAACAAAGTGAATTCCACCAGTCAGGCTTAAAGTGGCTTGTGCCAAGGATTTAATGGCTATGGCACAAGATAACACTGGAAAAAAAGACAAAAGAGAGCATTCCTTCCACCTTCACCCTAAAGACATCGGGAGAGACATCAGGAGCTGTCCACCCTAAAGACAAAAGGGAGCATTCTGCCATCCACCCTGAAGCATTCCCATAGCCTGGTGAAAGGTGTGGCTGTGCCAAGGGTGACTACAAAAAGGTGTGCATTCCGCCATCGAAAAAAGGGAGAAGAAAGACATCAGGACACACGAGAAGACATGAAGTCATCAAGGGAACGTTTCCCCCATCACACCTGAAGAATGCTCTGCCATCGGACCTGAGGTCATCGGACTGACGGGATGCTGTAGCTCCGTGGTGGTAGATATTGCAATCTCTCTCCCTCTTCCCTCTCTCTCTCCCTGTCTCTCTCTTTTTTCCACTCTTTTCTCTTTCTTCCCCACTTCTCCACACCCCCACCCCCTTCTCTTGCATGCTTGTTGTGGGCCAAATAACGTCACTTGAACTTTGACTCTTTGAGTCTTAATTCTGTTCTCCGAGAATTGCGAAGACCTGGTCACAATAAAACACCCAATTGGACATCACTCAGGGGTTAAGCCCAGCCACCCAGGGCAATCTGAGGTCAGTTGGAACGCAAGGGGGTTTAGCCTCTTCCAAATTAGTCTTGTCTGGTTGTGGATCCTGACAACTGTTAACGTGAATTTCAGGGCTGAATTAAAGAAAGTCAAAGCAGAATTCAGCTGAAATTGCTTTGCTGAAAAGCAGAAACCAAAGTTTGTGTAGTTTTCATTCTATTTTAGTCAGAATCAGCCAGAATCCCTTTAGAATGTCCAAGGCTCGGGACATGATGAGTGATTTGGCACACAGCACTTGCATACATCTAGTTTGCAGACCAGGGTTTGTGCCTGAATTTAGCACCCATTTGCACAGCCAATGCACTAATCCTGTCTCACTGTCCTTACCTCTGTAGTTCTTGGGTCATTGAAAGACTGGGATGTGGGTGCAGGGTTAATAGCTCTGGCCTTTACAGGAATGAACTGAAGTGGTACGGTGGCAATGCATCCCTATTAAGACAAACGTTGACAAACATTTACTGTTCTGCTCCAAAATAGAGTTAAACAGGTCAGGTTAAGCTGTGGGAAAAGAGTTGTTGGAAGGTGTTTGCATACAAATGTGTCACGATACCAATGCCATCTGTATGAGCACTTTTTCTCCGTTTCCCTTTGGAGTCAAGGTTTTTAAACTCGGCTATCTGTGATGTACATTGATCTGGCCAATTATACTAGAACAGAAAGGAGGGCAAGGCTTCTGGCTGGAGGCTAGTGTAATGCCCTTCATTGCACAGTTTGTGCCCTAATCTCAACAAAGGTGAGGAATACAGGATCAAAGTACAAGTATCAGACTCACTTTATGCATGTCAGTAAGGTCTTTTTCAGATAATCTGCATAGAAATTATAGCTATCTGTTCTTTGAAGACTAGCCTTCTACTCTAATATAAATGTTGCATTTGCCACATTTATGTGTAGTTTCTTGATAGAATCTCAGATGTTGAACACCAGCTTCCTCGTACACAAGAAATCAAATCCAAATTCTGACTATGTTTCAAGAGTCCACATGCATGGGATATTTATTAATCAAAATGTTAAAATAATTTAACTAATCTAATTTTAGTCTAGTTAAGAATATAAATGAAATAAATTTTTAAATAAATCTATACAGTGAATTATATTGCTGTAATGATACCAATCTAATTATGATGGTAAATTTTCTCTTATAAGCCCTTATAAGCAGCATTCAAACAATATGTCTTTCTTTCTAGGAACCTCAGACCACATACACAAATGTCTCGTCTCCATATGACTCCATTTTATGCATTAATTGCCTATAAACAAAGAATGAAAGATGAGTTTGGGTTCTGCTGTATAGCAGTTTCTTTCTTAGATCTATTCCTAGTGAAAATCTAACAATACAGTCTTTCTTCAAAGGTCTGTGGCACAATCCTCTCATTAATATCAACAGAAATTTTAGCATTGAATTGTGACACTTGAAAAGTCTCTTAAACCTATAAATTCTAAGGTCTTCATCTGCTTCTAATAGTATTCTTAGCTAAATAATGAAGGAGCAAGAAGGGTGAATTCTTTAGGTCTAAAGTGTGCTTTGAATGCTACAGCAGTACAAATTTTTTGGGTTTTGGTATGTTCATGTTGTGAGGCAAAAAGCTCAGGAATTGACAACTGCTCTATCTTTCTATACTTTTTGATGCTAAAATAATAAATAATACCTGAAACGGAGGGGAAAAAAATGTAGAGTGGCAAATCAAATTAGCCACTAATTGTTTGCCTAGAATAATGGAAAGATAACTTTTAATAACATATTGCTTACAGTACAGTCTAATCAGAACATTGTTTTATGAGATGTGGAAAATAAGAAGTGGCTCATAATGAATCTCACATTTCTTTATTTTTGTTTATAACCACCTATCAGTGCAATATCTTTGGACTTTAAATCTAGTCAGCCACTCTTTAAATAGATTTGACATGTGCATAATCTTCTGCTAAGATTTATACTGGACATTTATTAAAGGATTAACAGAGCAATGAAGCTGTTCATAGCTGTGTTATTACATGTTTTACTGCATGTTCATCAAAAGGGAATACAGAAACATAGGGTTTCAGCCACTTAATTGTTTAGGGTTTTGTTTTTTTTTTCCTTAATCCTTGCTTTGCTTTAGAAATTCTTACATAAAGTGGTTTGGGGGTGGGGAGGGGTGAGGAGGAAGAGGAGCACTCTACTATGGGAGACCTTAGATTGCAGATAAGTGGATTAAAATATTTGCTTTGATATGGGTACCTTCCATACTCTAGGTGTCTAATGTTTTAATATAATCTATTTATTCAATACTCTCATTTATGCACACAAAAAGATTTAGATACCTAAATCTGATAAAGTGATCAGTTCTCAATTTAGCTGCTATGTGGCCCTGGGAAGTACCTATAATCCAATGGTATCCCATTTTACTGTTAGCAAAATTCCATGAGTGCCTAAGTATCGGCTTCTAAATACTCCCTCAAACACCTTAGTCTGCACCATACTTAACATCTAAGGATGCTTACGCACTTCCCAGGAGAAGAAGTTAAACCTTCATTCTTTGGCCTTATTTGAAGGTTAACCACTGTATGTTCAGCTGTGACACCTCATGGGTGCCTATAACAGCCTTTATGCATTAGAGAAGTGGACATTCCTACCTACTTCTCTGCAATAATGCGATATCCATGCAATTTCAGGTCCAGAGATTTCCTGATTTTAATAACATTTTGTACTCAATAGTTCTTGATGGATATTTTTTCTCCCGGTCATTATTTTTAAACCTCTGAGGGGCTTTGACACTCAAAACATTCACTAGTAAACTATTTCACAGATTAAAAATAAATAGGTAGTGTAACAGGGAAAATTCATGTTTGTTCAGTTAGAACCTCACGCTAGTTTTATTTGATGCTTTCTACTTTTAATTTTAGAGGAGACTCATTTGCTTTTACCATGCCACTTCCAATTTTACAGACCTTCATCACATTCCTTGCTCATTTTTTTTTCCAGGTTGAAAACTATTAAATTGCCTATTTTTTTAATCATGCAAAAGCCATACCATATTTTTTGAACATCACTTCCAATTTTCTCTTCATATTTTCCATATTATTGGTTTTGAAATAGAAAGACCAGAACAGAACAAGTCTTCAAGATTCAGATGTACCATAGACTTTACTATGGCATAACAAGACTTGCTCTTTCTATTTCTATTCCATTTGAAACAGATCCTAACCTCCTATTTGCTTTCTTGATAACTATTCATAATGTACTTGACATCTCCTAGAGTTCATTATTATAAATCCAAATCCCAATCACAATTAGTAACAATTAGTTTAATCTCCTTTTCTATGTAAGTATTTTTTCTCTATATGCATCACATCACATTTATTAATATTTAATTTTGTCTGCCCTTTTATTACCAAGTTACTCAGTTTTGTGAATTCTTTGCTGCAAGTCACCATCTTTCTTACCTGTAAAAATATATTTATTTATATTAATAACTTGGTCACCTCCCTAATTTCATCTTCTTTCCTTATTCATTTGTGATTATGTGAAATAACACAGAGGCCAATGCAGAACCATGTGAGACATTCCTTCACTTTAAAGGCTGACTGCATGTTCTAACCATTTCCCTTATCTTACTGATTTCTTTATCCATTCCTTTTTGTTCAATGACAGCTTAATTTCTTTAAGAGGCTTTGGGTGAAAGGCTTTGCAAAACATTTTTTGAAAAACCAAAGCATTCGACATCAATTAGATGGCTCTTGCCAGTGTGCCTATCAATTCCTTCAATCACTTTCACCACATTTGCCTGATGTGATTGCCCTTTAAGAAGTCATGCTGATTCTTCACACATACATAATTTTTAAGTCAAGTGGCTCTAAATTTAATTTTTAGAAAACATTATACTAACTTAGCAAAAATATCAGGTTTAATCTGTAGATTAAGGTGCCTTGGAGGCCCTGAAGAGACAGAAGACGGAATTTAGGTATAGTACTGTAATGCTATAGCCCTTTGTGAAATTAAACCATATATGCGGGGGGGGGACACCAACATACAGAATATACAGATATTTTAAACCTGAAACCTGAAACCAAAGTTTTGGTGTTGTTCTATTGGGATAATTTGCAATTCAGACTTTTCATACCAGCATCCTAGCTGGTTATTACTATTTTAACTGCCTAAATTTGCTTTCTCTTTCATTCCCTCTATGAAAGTTACATATCATCTTACTTTCTTGGCTGCTAAGCAACTGTAATAATGCCTATCACAGGCAGTCTAACAGAGAGCTATGACTGCTGTTTACTTTGTCTATTGATATGAATATAAATAGGAGATGGCAAGCAATGCTTATAACAACAAGTTTCACTGAAACTTTAGAGGAATGCAAAGTTAAAGCTTAAACTACATGGGTAGTAGAGAGAGTTTTGTCTCTGTGTCTGAAATTCCAGGAAGAGAAGCAAGGACTGTTGTGGGAGTGAGCTGGCAACTCATTCTTTTTAAATTAATTTCTTTATTTAAAGGCTTATGAGCAGTGTTCATCATATTAGTGTCTGAGTTCTTATAACCTGCAGCAGATTTATCCTCAGATCACCTGAGTTACATCAGAAGTATTATTTCCTTTGATTTACTGCTGCACAAAAAAAGAGAATTAAATCTTGCCTAATTTAGCATCTGTGTAAACCTGTATTAGTGAAGAATTGAGATCTTGGTAACCTTCATCCCCACCAAACAAACAATTTAAATATTAAAAAAAATAGTATTGTGCATAAACTTGTTTCTTTGGTGAGATCTAATGGTAAGGAATTTTTTTCCATTGACCTCAGCCAATCAACCTTCAATCTCGTGACATGATTTTGGAGTGTAAATCTAACACAATCTTTTTATTGTTTATTATTAATAATGTCTTTATTTTAATGACATAGTCTTTCCTTCAATGTGAAGGAAAAGACAAACCTCAGGCATGCTTAAAAATCCCCATAAATTTCATTTTTGTAAAAATTGTTAAGACCTTATAGCTGTAAACTATGCTCTTTTAAAGCACATTCAAAAGGGAATTTGTGCCCACACTGAAATTGCATGTCACCTGCAATCTGGCCAGAATATCAATACCAAAGAGCATGAGATGCGTGCTCAGATGCGCAATTCTTGCTCAGCCACTGACATCAGTATCAAGACTGCCAATTACCATGATATTTCTAGTTATCTGACCCTTTCCTTACCACTGAAATGAAGCTGCCAGTTCATAAACAATGGAAACACTATTGGCTGGTAACAGTTTTTGTCTAATAATATAGTACTTAGCAGTTTTACACAGCATTTTTTATCTTTTGAGTGTTTTAATAACTTTACTAGAAGAGGCTAGAATTGAACCAATGACCCTCTTTTCAGTGAAAACAATTCTCAAAAGGAGAATCAAGGAGCACTACAATTAATTAGGAAAAAGCAAAGTGCCAATGGAATGAAGGTAAGGTTTCTTTCTACAGAATATAAAATAAATGTGTCAAAGGAATCAAAACCAAGAAGGTGCCTAACAGATGCAATACCAGGCATCCTTTATACTATTTAATTGCTACTTTATTGTCTGATTTTAAACAAAATGTTTCTCATGTTTGTCTCATACTTCTACCTACCTTGTGACAGAAAGATCATAGAATCACCTGGGTTGGAAGACATACATTAGATTGAGTCCAACCACAACCTAATCCTGACTAGTCCACCTCTAGATCATGTCCTTAAGCACTTCATCTACATGCCTTTTAAATACCTTCAGGGATGGTGACTCCACCACCTCCCTGGGCAGCCTGTTCCAATGCCCGACAACCCTTTCAGTAAAGAAATTCTTCCTGATATCTAATCTAAATCTCCTCTGGTGCAATTTCAAGCCATTCCCTCTTTTCCTATCGATTTTCACCTGAGAGAAGAGACCAACCCCAAGATCTCTGCAACTGCCTTGCAGGTAGTTGTAGAGAGTAAGGCCTCCCCTCAGCCTCCTTTTCTCAAGACTAAATAGTCGCAGCTCCCTCAGCCATTTTTCATTGGACTTGTGCTTGAGACCCTTCACCAACTTCACTGCCCTCCTCTGGACATGTTCCAGCATCTCAATGCACTTCCTGTAGCCAGGGGCCCAGAACTGGACACAGTACTCAAGTTGCAGCCTCACCAGAACTGAATACAACATAGATCTTGCCATCTTCACATTTGCAGAAGGCATATGTGTTGTCTGTCTTTTATATTTACAGTGGGGCAAGGACAGCCTTTGGAAACAGCTCATGTTAAAACAAAATCATCAGTGCTCCAAACCAGAATAACAAGGTAGCAAAAAATCTTTACATTTCAAAGAAGTTATTTCTGACTAATAACGAATAATACAAATAATGTTTCTTAAAATAAGTTCTGCTGTTCTTAAATACAGTAGTTCTCTAATAACTGGTACACAGAAACATGAAAAAAAATCAATTATAATGTTAGTATACTTTTAAAATTTAGGATTTTCTATTATAGATGCAGTATCACCTTCAGCAAAACTCCTTGGCAGGCCAGTTTGTTATTTTTTCACATGTCATAATAGGTGACATGCTATTTTGCAGGTGTTGGAAAGTGGGAATTTCTAGAAAGAGAGAGCAATTTAATCTTTGGAAGTAATTAGGTAGTCCATGAAACATTGTCATTTCCCATGTGTAACAATTGATAGAAGCATATAAAATCTGTTTAAAAGGTACTGCTAATGTTCAACAGAGTTGTTAAAGAAGTCCATTAGAGAGAATCAAGAGGAACAATTGGGAATACACAAGGAGGGAAATTTGGAACATTTTTCATATGCAAAGTTGTTTTCAGCAATGAAGTCTAGGACAATTAATAACTTCATGGAAACCTATGGGAGATGGAGTATATATAAGTGAATGAGCTTTTAATAAGACAGATGATTGTAATTCTCATACAAATAATGGTCCTCTCATTACAGAAATGAGGTTGGAAAAATTAGAGGACATTCCAGCAAAGATGACTAGAATAAGTCGATAATTGGAGACTATAGCTTGTGGAGAAAGTGCTGAGGAGCTTCCTTATAACATTAAGACACAAAACTTTTTTTTAAATGCAAGATGCTGGATTGCTCTGGAGCAATACTGAATACAGAAAAAAACAATAGTATCTGAGGTGCTGAGAAGCTGGAGAGATAAAAGCTATCTGGCTTCTTCTGACAACAGTTGAGATGCAGTGCATGCCAGATGGTGTATAGTCTGACTATGCAGATCAATTCCTCTTATGACAATTATAAATTAAAAATATAATGTAAAGAAGATCTCAGTGCTGATCCTTAATATTTCTACAAGTTTCAATCTATGAAAAGTACGAAAGGTGGGCTTTTTTCCCCTAAAGTACTAAAGTATCTAAGACTCAGTGCTTAATGCAAAAAATATGCTGGGTAGAGCTCGCTCACAATCCATCTCTAAAATATTTATTTCTAAGAAAAGAATAGGTGCAGCAGAGAAACTAAAGTTTTCATGGAACTGTTTCATAGAGTTGAATTGATAAATAAGATCTACTCCACACTGGATTAGTGATTATAGCATTCAATTGAATCTAAAGCTCTCCTTTGCCTCTTACCACTTTTCTGACTCAGCTAATAGTCACAGTCTGTATTTCAAATCAACACTGGCAAACACCCTGAAACGTCCCTTCCTCCAGCCTAGATTATCAGCAATTTTAAGACATTATTCTTCTAAAATAATTCACTTCAGGAATTTAGGGTTTTGCAAAAAATTTGCCTCAACTTTTTGCTGACTTGATCACTAGATCCAGGTGAAGAAAGGAACCTCTGGGTTTATTCAGTCTTCATCTCTTTCACCAGAAGTATGCATGACCCTGAGCATCTGTGACATTTTCTTTTTTTGCTATGTTTGTCTGTAAAAGTGAAAGAAAACTTCAGAACTCATTTAGAAGTGTTTATTTTTAGAAAACTATGGACAAAAATGGCCACATAAAATAGCAGACTTCATAAAAATAGTGCAAAATAGTAATTGGTGGAACTAAATGACACAGACAAAGCCCAAAGCTTTCACACACTGTGGGAAATAAATGAGAATGAGAAATGATTCATTTTGTCTATTTTTTTAAAACAGCTGATGCAACAGATCATGCTCTAGAGCACTTTGCTCAGTGCCAGAGCTTAAAAAAAATTCATGTTAATTTTAAGCCTCCAGGTTTTCATTCCTGGGGTACTACACTCACCAATGATTTATTTAGAAGCTTGGCAGACAGCAGTGCTTTGCCTGCAACTATGCCAATGGGAATTACTAAAGCATAGAGACTAATCTCAGATAAAGACGCTGCAAGAAAAAGTCACAGATAGAAAGTGGTGTTCAATATTTGCCTTTTAGGGACATACAGGCAAGTTCTGAAGTCCTGTCAAATAGCTAACACATCACAACACAAGTAAGAAATGCATATTGATACCATTACTTTTCTTCACATCATGATATTGTTTTTTTTCTGGTTAAAAAAGTTATATGTGTACCAAATGTACTGTCTCTGTACCACTGAAGAATATTTTTTAGGTTATATCCTTAGTAGTGAAAACTGGCATCTCCTATGGATCTATGATAATTGCTTTTGTTCATTGTCTGGACTCCTTTTTCAAGGTTGTACTCAAATATCCAAAACAATGTAAGCATTACACAAGGTGTCTCCTAGCAGAGGTTAAACAGCTCAAACTGATTGTGGTGTATTCATTCCATCTGGAAAATGTTTCCTTTAACTGTTCCTACATGAAAGAGATTGACAGAGGCAGAACTCAGCATGAGAGGGAAGTTTTTGAATTCTCTTGCATTTTGGAGAGCATGTAGGTTAATCACCATCTTAAGATGTTGGGCAGGTAGCACAGCCAGACTGTGAAGCACAGAGATCAGAGGTGACTTCACCCCATGTGAGCTGAATATAAAGGAAAGGAATGATAAGATCTGAAAATTTAGGTTAAAGTGCCCAGCTATAGTATGCATTTCGATAATATTAAGGAGGAAGGGAAGTTAGAAAAATGGATAAAGCTCGTGTTTGTCTCTTCATGTGTTTTCAAACACCATATGCTATTAAGCAGTTAAAACCCAACTTCCTAACACTGTTACCATCAAGGTGACTTTGATTCTAGTTGCCCTAGTCCTCTGTGGTTGCTTTCTGCAGTACTTTAAACAGATTGGGGTGTATGACTTTGTTTATTAGAGAAACCACTGGTTTATTTGATTCTTTTTGCCTGCTTTAGATCTTTGGGAAGATAGTTCAAAGCTGTCAAACACTTTAAGGGAGGAACTTAGAAAGGTAAAAGAGAAAAGCAACATACCCACAGAGCGGTAGGAAGGAAGTAGATGTCAGGACTCTTCCTTGAATCACACAAGGCATAGATAATTCAGTACACCTGCTGTTTACTGCAGGATAAGGCAAGTAGTTAGATACATGTCCATGTGTGGTTTTGAAATGTGGGAATTTACTGTTTCCTCGTGACTTCTAAAAACATCATGAAACCTTCTTATACTTGTTGACAGTATTTATTTCCACAGATCAGGGGGCATTGCACTATCTTTACCTACAAATTATGTCATTCAATCAATGAGGCAGCTATTGTATGTGAAATTGGACCAAAGCCTTAATATCTGAGCCCTGTTACGTTGGGCTCCAGTGCTTAGTGGAATATCCTATTCATATAATTCTCTGTGCTTACTCAGTCTATTTTACCTGATCCCATTAACTTTCAGGAAATCTCTTCTACAAGGTGTAGAAATAGTTCTTCCAACATTTGAGAAAATACACTAAGTCAGATATATTGAGGAAGCAATCAATAAATATGTCTGTCCTCTGCAGTAATATTTAGCACTTCAGGGGATGGACGGAATGCTTTAGCATAAAGATAGACATTAACTTATTTTCCAAAGCATGATATATTCATTTTGCTTACTATCCAACTGCTTCTCACAGAAAAGTGCCAGTGGCCAAAGTATGCTATTTTGTAACTTTTTAAGACTTTTTTTAATATCATACAGCATTTTATGATTTAAAGGAATTTTTAAACAACGGCTGTGAAATAATTGCTGAAGGCTACTTAGAAATTAAACTTGCATTCACTTTAAGAAAAGGTACAGTATTGAATAAACTTCCAGAGTAGATTGTCGTGGGTATACCAAGAGTTCATTCCACAAAAGCTCCATAGGCTGCTTATAAATTTGAGAATGCTAAGAAAGGAGGGGTAGGGGGGAAGTGTTTTAAGATTTTTTTTTTACTTCTCATTATTCTACTTTGTTTTCATGAGCATATATAATAAATTAGATGTTTGGGGTTTTTTTATTTCACGTTGAGTCTGTGTGGCATGTGAGGACACTAATTGAGGAATGATCTCTCCTTGTCCTTATCTCGACTCCTAAGCCTCTCAATAAATATTTTCTCCCGATCCAGATGAAGAGGGGAGTGATAGAGAGA
>VZTU01005828.1:0-42853 GCA_013400835.1 Zapornia atra | reverse complement strand
CGCGCCTGCGCACCGCTGGGTGAGGGGGCCGCGACGGGGAAGTGCGGCTCCCCGGCAGAGGGGGGCGAGCGCTTCCGAGGGGGAAAAGCGCCCTCCAGGGGCGGAGCTCCCGGCTGGCGCCGTTGGCGATGCTGGGACTGCCCTTGGTCCCTCCGGTCCCGCCGGTTCCCACAGCGACGGCGCTGCGACGTCTCGGCGCCTACCTCCGCTGGCCTCCTCAGCGCGAGCTCTTTGCCCGGGCCGTTGCTTGATCCCGATGGCCGGCGATTTTGGGCCCCCAGGCATCCTGGAGAGCCGTGGGTCCCTTTGACGCTTTGTGGGCTCTGCTCCCCTCACAGTAACAGAGGGGAGCAGTTTGGTTTCCCTCTCCCCTGCTTCCATGCCTTGCCTCTTGCCTTCAGCTCCAAAGCCTTGACTGTTGCTATTCATGCTTCATGGAGAAAGAATAATCTCCTGCCTAGGTGTAAAAAGACTTTTGGTACTCAAACACCAAGAGTATTGTGCTTGTAAGATGTTTGTCCTCAAGTCATCCCTGTAAAATGAGTTACCCCTGTTATTCCCACCTGACAGCCAAAGAGCCAAAGGGTGAGAAAAGTTACTTCAATACCATCAATCTCAAAAAACCCCCAACCAACCTCTCACCACCTACCTACAATGTGTCTTTTCATTGTGCACTTGGGAATGCTTCTCTGGGTGTAGCTAGGTCATGTTCTCACATTTCTCTGCAGCCAGGACAGCCAAGCACAAATGCCTTTATGCCAATGACAGCTGAAATTCTCAATGCGTTCTTTGCCTCTGGTAGGTGTGATGATAATAAAATAACTGTTACCTAACTCGCAAGACTACAAGAACTGGCAGCACCTACTTTAAAAATTTTAAGAGAGAGACTTTGTAGAACTCATAGGAAGCTCTGGTCCCTAACCAAGAACACCCAGTGCTTGTCCTTACAGAAGAGCACTGTCAAATAAAAGTAAAAAAAAATACCTGTTATTACACAGGAAGGCAGCTTTGGTGTTGGCAGTAACAGCTGCCAAAATGAGTCTTCCAAAGCCTCTAAGCTCAGGTGTCCTTGGATAATGTTGAACAGCCAGATTGGGACCCAGTTATAAATGTAACCTAATGAAAGAGATAACAATGGGAATTGTAGATGGGAGCAAGTGGAACAAGGTTACAGTAACGACATCACAATTTCCTGGGCATGTTGTAGATACTCTTTTTCCACCATCATGTTTTCTCTCCTCAATTGTATGGCTATTTAACAACTGAAGATGAAACCTGTGCCATGCATGGAAATTGTTCACCAGAGTACAAAGAAGACACAGGGTCTCGAACCTGAATATTAGTTTTGCGTCACTGAGTCACTCAGCAGGACCAACCTGATCTGCATGAAATGCAAGGCCACTATTGCATTTGAATTATATTAGGTCAGGACACAAAATACAAAGCTGACAATGCCTTTGTGCTCTTACGCTGCTGTTGTGCCAACCGTAGAGATCTAATTAGCATGAAACTCAAAACCAGTGTAAAGTTAATTCTTCATTTATGGGCTTTGTTTTAAACAAATTCAAACTGCAGAGTGACTTTGTGTTGCATCAGTGTGTTGTATCATGGAGCCACATCATTTTTGATCAGGCATCAGGAGTTTCAAAGCTGGGTTGACTATATCAAACCACTGTCCAAAAAAACTTCTCCCCTCAGTAGTGCTGGGGTAAACAGTCCTCCCCTTTTGCTATTTTCTTGCCATAGCCGTCATGTACCTCAACAACATCATCCCATTCCCTGCTCAGCTACATGAAAAGTTTGTGCTGGGTTAAGGATCAACGTGGAGATAGGGCATGCAGCAGTTTATGCCAGTTCAAACCAATGATATCAACAGAATTTTGGCTTGGTATCACCAAAGTTTCAGTGTAGCAAAGCAAGATTGTATTTCCATGCTACTGAAGGGAACATTCACATGTTTTTCAGAAGCTACTTGTTCCTGTCCTTTATCTTGTATTTGTGGCAATGCAGATTTTTTGACCTTAATTATCTCCATTTGTATCTAATATATGATGCACATGGTCCCTTAATCGATGATGATGATGGAAGTGAGGGACTTGCTTCAGGTGACTGTGATCATAGACCATCTTAGCTCTCAATTTTCCCATAATCCTGGAGAGACAAATTTCTTGCCACTGCTTTTCATCTTAATGTCATATCCAATTCTTTTCTTCCTAATTTATAGATTCAAGTGTGTTACTTGCCCTTGATGTTTCAGATCTGCTCTGTTCTTTCCACTCCACTGAGACCACCCCAACTAACATCTCTAACTATGGATCCCAATTGCAAAGCTCCTACAATTTTAAATGATGCCTCTGTTTAAACTGCTACTATTGAAACCTTGAAGTCTTGTTCTCTGTTGATTTATGTTCTCTTAGTTTGCTTCTGCAGTGAATCTAATTCCAGGGCATATTGTTTCTCACCCGGAAGGCTTCAAGCAAAAGGATTTTCTTAAAGGTTTGTGTTCTGACCCGCATCTTTACTCTTTCATGGAAATGACTGCAACTTCCACTCCGTGCCAAAGATTTGAAACTATGTTTTCTTACACTGGCTCAGGAAAGCTCTTAATCCAAAACATATGTCCCACTGGAGTCACTTAAATTTCATGTGGGGGTTACGGTTGGCTTTTTTTGAACTGTCAAGTTTATTAGATGACTGCTTTTATTTTAGTTGTAGTGGTCTAAGGATGAAAGGATAAAGTTACATTGTATGTCTGCTTCAAAAAACATACAGTCCTGTTCCTCCTAGTTTTCCTTCAACCCCTCTACCTTTGGGTTATATGCCCTCACTCTTGCTCCAGCTGTGGTAGTCAACTCAACAATTTAGTTAACCTTTTTCTTTCTTTTTTTTTTTTGAGTTTAGTTTTTTTGACAGATTATTGAGTTGAATCAACCCAGAGAAGGGTTCAAAGAGTGACAGAGCTGGAGAAAGGCAGGGCACAACATCCAACTTGGGCAGCAGAGTGAGCAGTTGACATGACTTCTAGAAAGACAGTGTGTGTAGGGAGGGGCAATATCTTTTGTTATACTAGCTGATACAGCTGCAAAAAAAGGAACCAAGCTGTTCCCCAAATTTACTGGATATAGCTGGGGCAGCAGCTACTCTAAAACATTCACTCTCTGCAATTTTTGTTTATTTTTCTGAATTAAAAAAAAAAAACCAAAACCTTTTTCCCCTCAGTCTCCTCATTCTCTATCAGTGTTGGTAATCTTGTTGGTGCTGGCAATTCTTTACTCAAAGTAAAAAAGCATGTAGCTTGAACTTTTTTGAATGTGTTTTGCTCCCAGATTGCAAACAATTTCCCTTCCCTACATAAAATTTGCCACTAGTACATTGAATTTTAAAAAATAATTTTTCCTCTCCTTTTTACTAACTTCTTGTATCCAAGATATTAAGAAGAAGGGTGTGGGAAAAGGGAAGGCAAAGGAATTCTTATATAGTGTTTATGTGTAAGCAAAGGTAGCTTTGGCAGCACTTCAGATCCTTCATATGTCCTCAGGACAGAGAGGTAAATAGGAGCTTTTAAGTGATTTTTGTTTGTCTTTCATTCTGATTCTTTTCTTTGCTTACCACTGTCCTTTGCTTTTATCAGTTCAGGTTTCACATCCCTGCACATTTTTCTGGGCTATCATCACCTTCTCTGAAATGATTGCTCCCTAATCTCCTCTCAAGGGACTCCACTACCTTCATATCTTTTTTTTTTTTTTCTCACTTCCACAAAGTCTTCCATCTACTACATTTCATCTTTTCCCTTAATGGATTGGAACATCATCAGTTTTGTTTTGTTTGCTACAGCAATTGTCAAGGAAGAGGAAGCATTTGGTTGCCCTCAGCAGTGTCTGCAATACTGTGGTTATTTGCTATTCCAAGTACAGGGAGGTGATGATAACTGCTGGCACACTCTGGCTTGCTGTTGGTAACCACTAAATCCAAACAGGCAGAGTCACCTTTCCACAAGTATTTCTTACACAGCTGCAGGTTGTGTTATTATATTCCCACCGTGGTCAGGCAGTTCACTAAGTTACCCTGAGCTCTGCTGTTGCTCATGATAAATGCAGGTGTTCCCAGATGCTTGGCTTATGTTTGTCATGTCAGACATCCTCATTTGTTCTCAGACACAGAGATGTTCTCTGCAAGCTCCTCTCCCCAGTCTACTCTAGTCAAGGGTCAGAGAACTTCAGTGGCAGCAGTATAATGGGAGGAAATAGAGTTTTTAGACTAGGTTGGGAGTCTGAGGAGAAACAGTATTTCCTTTTTACCTGGTTGTCCCTTCAGACGTATTTCACAAGTGCTTTGGCAGAATACCAAACATTAGTTGGCTTAGTTTGTATCCTTCTTATGGAAAACTTTTTGGAAATGCTTAGAAGGAGAATGCTCTCAAAGCTGTTTCTTTATAAGTCTCTAGGTTTGGTTATCAATAAATCCAAAATTAAGCCAGAATTAGACACTGAAATTTTGTATATTAAAACTTGAAATATCAGCAGATGCGCTCTGCAGAAATAACAGTCAGGCCCTGACGATTTTCATGCTCGATTTTCATTACTTTCTTTGCCTTGAGTGAAGGAAAAAAAAAGCAACCCAAACATACTGTGTGGATTCAGCAGACTCTGACAAGGATCTTACTCCTCTTCTGCTATTCTAGGCTATAATGGTGGATGGAACACTGACTTTGAAATACAGGCCCATTGCTAAGTTTTAGAAAGAAAAAATATGCATCTCAAAACTATATAAAATGTATTGTGCAAGGGTTTTTTTTGACATAAAATTCCATCACTACTTCCTCAGTGTTTGGCCTCCAAATAATTATTTAATATAATATAATTTTGAAACCTCTTGACTTTCTATTTATCCAATGTGAATTTTCAGTAAAAAAAAAATAAAGCCATAGAAATACATATTTTCATGGAAGAGAAAGAGATAAATATAGTTTTCATACAACCTTGATTAAAATTTTTGCTAAAGTGTGTAACTGTCATTTCAGTCCCTTTTGAAAAGATTGTCATCAGTGAGGCGCATCACTCAGCATTAATAAGCTCAGAGGCTTCCAAGCAATAATCTACTGATAAAAATGGAAATAAAATAGTTTTCTTTCTACTCCTTTTTATAATTTTTTGAATACGCTAATAGATGTTATAAAGTAAGTAGGATCCAAACCTAGAGAGCTGTGGGGAAAAATTAGTAGGGAAAACAAAAGCTGAAGTACTGCATTGCTAACACATCAGTGCATATGGCTGAAAAGAAGGTGATGGTTTTCAGAGCTGTAGTGATTACGTCTAGCTAGATAGATGGGGATTTGCACTGTTGTGTGAACAATGCATATGAAAGAAAAGCTGTCTGATGCTTAAGCAATTCAAATGGTTCAGAAGTTAAGCTTCCTTAACATGAATACTTTGAAGAGTTTCCTTCACTCTGAAATCTTATCACCTTAGATTTTACAGAACATTAACTCTAGAAAAGTCCCAATTTTATTGGGTGTGTAATGGTGCCTGAAGCAAGATACTCTCTTTCTCTTCCCTGCGCAGTACCTTGAACCCAGGCAGAAAAGTCGGAAGGAAAAACGGGAGGGAACAGACTAATGCAGTAGTTACAGAAAATGAAAAAGAATACACTGGCCAGAGGCAAACTGCCCTTGAGACCCGCTCAGTGGCACGGGGCTGTAGCTCAGACAATACCCTACAAGGCTGAGCTGGGCCTGGGCGATAGTCAAAAAAGCAAAAGGGGAAGATGATAAGAAGCTCATCTGAGCTCAGAGGTGTACTCGCAGCCAGCCGGTGTTGCAGGAGTTACAGACACATTGATGACAGCAAGCGACGTGTTGCCCTTGAGACAGAGACTGGGGTCCTTGCTGTCAAATAACCAAGATGCATCTAGACCCCATATGCCATAAAGACACACGGCGCAGCCAGTACCATGCAGAGATGCGCAAGAAAAGCGGCGAGTGGCTAGGAGCAGCAATGTGTCTTGCCGTGGTACTCCTTCCGAACTCAAACCCGTACCTTTCAGCAGGTGGAGCCACAGCAGTAGGTTATAGCATGCCTGTCTGGCTCCACAGCTACTGCTCCTGTCATTAGAGGAGGGATCTTCGTGGCACCCTCAATTCCTCCATAAAAACACGGTCCAAACAATCTGCAGTAAGACTCATAGTGGTCTTTTCTTCCAGTACATTTTATGCACAGGATTACTTTTAGTTCTAGTAAGCAATAATAAGCCATAAAGTATGAAGCAATAGGAAGCATAACAATAAATAGCAATTAATACATCATTATAGGTTTGCTTCTCAAGGCGGAAGGAAATGAAGAAAGCAATGCATTTTGATGTCAACATCAGCAAAATTTCTGGATCCTGCTTTTCGGGTATTTAATCATCCTGACATCTAGGCACTTTCATGGGAGTTTCAGCAGTGAAACTACCCAGGGAGAAGTTTTTGTTCAAGCAGGCCCCACAGACTACACAGTTCTTTGTTGTTTTCAAAACATGATTTTGTCTTGATAAACACAGCATAGTAAACATATTCCAGACATTTTTTCAATTGAGATGTATTTAATTTAGGCTTAAACAGTTATTATATATTAAACAAATAGCAACTACACACTAAAACATATTTGCAGAGTATTATAGCTATGCAATAGGTCCACAGCAATTTCACAGTTATGAATCTATTGCATAACTTTTAATCCTTGGTGAATGTTTAATAATCAGTATTCAAATAACATACATTAACTGTCCTGTTAAATCTAAATTAATTGTGGCTCAAGGAACATTAATTTAAAAGGTTACCTATTTTCCCAGCAGATCTGACCTTTGTTTCATATTTTTCCATTAAAATTAGTGTTAAAGACAGAGTAAATTTGTTTAATTTAGAATATAGTTACTAGGTGCTCTGAATACCTGTGAAATGTTCTGCCAAGCTTCTCTGCTAATAGCGATATTAAAGATCCTCTCCCATTTTCTTCCAGTGTAATTAGTATTATCTAGAGATAATAAAATATTGCATATTTGTTTAGGAAAAGTAATCCCTATTAACTGAAGGAATTGACATTTAGCAGTTCATTAAAATCCATAAGTCAAAATTTAGCTGTGGGATTTGTATATTTTGAGTTTACAAAATGACCAGTTCTCAGCAAGGGATGTAGGATTGAAAATTTTGTAAATACTTTTCTCCTTTAAATGATTCAGGATCACCACAGAATTGATCTAAAAGTGACAGTATCCCTTGCAGTCTTCTGCATAAGAAATGTGAAAAGCTGCAATAATGCTGGAGTTAGACCTTGGATTCTATTACTTGATGAAGATTGCACAGCCGTAAGCAATAACCGGCATTAGAGTGTTTTTATCTGAGAACTGAGATGTTTCATTGGAGAAAGGGCCAAGATTCCTTCAAATTAATGCTCGAGGAAACAAATCGTATAGTATTAACACATACTATAAGAAGCCATCAAAAGATGGCATTGACTTCAGTAAGCAGTATCTGGTTCAAGCTCTCTAGAAAGATATTTTTGAGAACATCCAGAGCTAAAGGATCATAGAATCATAGAATGTGTTAGGTTGGAAGGGACCTTTAAAGGTCATCTAGTCCAACCCCCCTGCAGTAAGCTGGGACACCTTTGACTAGATCAGGTTGCTCAGAGCTTCATCAAGCCTGACCTTGAATGCCTCCAGGGATGGGGCCTCCACCACCTGTCTGGGTAACCTGTTCCAGTGTTTAACCACCCTCATGGTGAAGAATTTCTTCCTAATGTCTAATCTAACCTACCCTGCTCTAGTTTTAAACCATTGCCCCTTGTTCTATGGCTACATGCCCTTTTTCATTGCTTCTTTTAGTAATCTATTTGCAATGATTATTCACCTCCAGTTTTAAAAATAAACACACCAAGTTGAACTTTTCTGCCTTTAGTTATGCTGTTTTTAAAAGCTAGTATAAAAGCATTATTCAGCACCCTGTATCTAAGTTTCATGATTGTATCCATATATTCTACTTGTCTTTTTAAAGCCAAACAATCTCCATTGTCTTCCCAGCCCTCCAGTGCATCTTTACTTAACTCTGTCTGGTGTCTCATCAGCCCTAAAAACTGCAGTTACCAAAACTGTGTACAGTATTCAAATACTGGTCTCATGGATGCCACACAGCTTCTTTGTTCCTACCTATCATTATTTCCAATTATTATGGTTTGGTTTTCTGCCACTGCACATTGAGAATCAGCATTCAGGAGCCCACTGAACAGGCTGTTGTTCTGCAGATCAACTTTGAGTTCTTTGTCCTATCTAGGTAGCATGCCTAGGTATATCTGTGCATGTGACAATATGAAATTGCACATCAACTTTTAAATACAAACAATACAGGCTGCTCCATGTATTGTGTGTTAGTTTTGCTTGAAAGACTCCATGTTTCTGAAATACTTTTTTTGTATGTTCTACTGATAGACCCATTGCACTGATGCTATAAAAACATCCAACATCCAAACCACAAGCACAGCAGAACAGTGTTGTGTCTCCTTTTCCCAAAACCATTCCCACTGAAACCTGCCATTTTCAAATTAGCATTGTGGTGTAATTTAGATTGGAAGGGACCTCTTTATGTTAGCTGGTTCAGCTCCAGCTCTCAGCAGGGCCAGCTTCTAGGTTGGATCATGTTGCTCTGGGCCTGACGTAGTTCTGTATAAGTTGTTAACCAAGTTCCATGCAAGTTGCCATGCTACAATCCGAAGGGATCGGTATTATTACCCCGTACATATTATCCATTACTGTCATGCAGCATTATTTATTTCCAGAAATGAAGTGAAAATATTGGGTAGTGCCAGAATTGAGAATCTCATGAGACACACTAGAAACATATCAGTATAAGGAGTCTTTAAATGTATTATTTATTGAAGACTTAACCTGAAGATCATGCATCCTATTGTTAACATATAACATTGATTTCTTTTAAACCAGAATGCCATTTCATGTAGCATTATAGCACTTGGAGAAGTCGTATATATGAAGTTACCTCAACCATACAAACTCTGTATCAAGAAAGAATGAGCTCAGAAATGTGTAATACATGTACCTAAAACACCAACAGATGTTAATTTATAGTTTTTCTGCATTGATCAATTCAATGCCGTGTTGATTTTTGCTATATTTTTGCATATTCAAAGTTCACACAGGTGATTATGCTTTGAATGCTGGCACAACAGTAGTACTGCTTCTGTTCTCTGAAATTCATTCAGCTTCACAAGACATTAAATTGAACATCTCTGAGTAAGAGAGAAGTTTAGCAGACTTTCCTTGGAGCCTCAGCCACGAGCTAATTGAGCACTGAAAAAAAATAGTACCATTTATAGACATTGTGTGACATTCTCCATGGCCATAGAAAAGAAACAAATAAAATGTGTTATTTTTACAAGACGTAAGACTTCCAAATATGAAATATGTAGTTTTCAGCTGTATTTTCTTCCGCATTTGTGCAGACCTATTAAGTGATATGTTCTTTTAAATTTGCCATGTTGAAACTTTCCTCCCATGCATTGGCACTGCATGCCAGATCTGTCAACTATCTACCTGTTGCTGGCAGGCAAAGTCACAGAAGAGGATGGAGGCTGGCATGATATGGCACATCAGATGAGCAGTCAAAGGACTGCTGTTAAGAAACTCACTCCTGAAGTGCAGGCTAGTGTTAAACCTCTCCAGCTAGCTTTTTTGTTGCAGAAACTCTTACTAGAATTTGAGTCTGTATTTGCTGCGTAGGTAAAATTGTGTTGGTGAGGACATTTCCACAGGACTTTCTAGGGTCTTGATCATGCCATGCTCTCTCTCCCATGAAAGTTGAATATTGAGGGAGCTGATGGAAGCCACTGCCATGAAAGATGGCAGGCCTCATACTCTCGTCCAATATGAGAAACAGGGAGTGTTTAAAAGAGTTAAATTGTGTTAGTTAAAGAAATAATAAATATAGACAGATTTTCTACCCTTTACATTATTTAGCTGTTTGTGGCTGATCACTGAGATACAAAATGTTGATGACATTTAAATAACAAATGCCTTCATGAATGTACAGGTTTGGGCTGGTATCGAGTTAATTTTCTCCATAGTAGCTGATGTGGGGTTGTGTTTTGGGGTTATGCTAAAAGCAGTGTTGATAATACAGAGATGTTTTTATTATTGCTGAGCAGTGCTTACACAGAGCCAAGGCTTCTTTGCTTCTCACTCCATTCCACCAGCAAAGTAAGCCGAGGGTGCAGAAGGAGTTGTGAGGGGACACAGCTGGGACAGCTGACCCCAACTGACCAAAGGGATATTCCATACCATATGATGTCATGCTCAGCATATAAATCTGGATGAAGAAGGAGGAAGGCAGGTGGGAACATTTAGAGTGACGGTGTTTGTCTCCCCAAGGCACCATTGTATCTGATGGAGCCCTGCTTTCCTGGAGATGGCTGAACACCTGCCTGCCTTTGAGAAGTGGTGAGCGAATTCCTTGTTTTGATTTGCTTGCACGAGTGGCTTCTGCTTTACTTATGAAACTGCCTTTATCTCAGCCCACGAATTTTGTCACTTTTACCTTCAGATTCTGTCCCACATCCTGCTGGGGGTATGAATGCATGGCTGAGTGGTACTTGGTTGCCAGCTGGGGTTAAACCACAGCAGTGGATTAGAACTCAGCTAGTTAAGAACTGGATATTTTATGATTCTCTGCACTTTTCAAACACTGCCCTTTTTCTTTGTCTTGACAGAACTTAATTTTTGTTTCTCATATAAAGCCAGAGATAACATAATTTCTGGCTCTTGCCATGGATTTCTTCCTGTACTGCCATAACAGTGGTGCTGTAGCCCTAGCTCTATGTTTAGCTGCAGCAGCAATCTTTAATCTTAGCTGATTCATGATCCAAAAATACTAAGCAAACAGTGCCAATGTTTTACTTTACTGTCCCTCTCACCCTTGGGAAATACACACTTACGGAAAACAAGAAGTACAGGCAACAAGAGAGGGTATGGTCTTGTGAACCAAAGATGGAGTCCACTTCTTTAGTCCAGTTTAAGCAGACTTTCTCCTTTGCCCACTAAAATAATTTTTCAATTGAACCAGATTTTATTTGTCAGGTGTTACTGTTTACTGCTTGGTTTAATATCCATCGCCATTTCTTTGCCTCTGGAAACCAAGGGGAGGCAAAAGTTGTATCACAATTTAAAAGAAGAGAATAAGTTAGGGTTGAGGAAAGATGAAGAAGAATTATAGGACACTAAATTTAACTTGAATACCTGACAAATAACTAGAACAATTAGTAAAGCAAGACCAATCAGTATGTAAACAGTTTGAAGAAAATGCAGTGATAAATCGGTAACACATTTGTAAAAAGCACAAATCAAGTGAAACAAAGCTAATTGGTTTCTTTGATGGCATGATGAATGTGTAAAGGAAAAGTGACACAGAATTTCTTAATATTAGGAAGACACTGATGTTGGTTGTAGATGGCATTCTCAGAAAGAAGCTAATAAAGTTGGATTAGATGGAACCAGCATAAGATGAATACAGAGGTAAATAAATCAAACACAGAAACTTTATGAACAGTTGAGCTGGAAGCTGGGAGAAGATCAAAACCACTTTAGATGATCAAACATCTTACATAGCTCAATTTCGATGTGAAGAGGTTTTGTTTGCTTTTTTTAAAAAGACAAAAAAACCCACCCCATAAACCAGCATCTAGTGTAAGAAACACCTAAATAAAGAAACTGAGCAGACTAGCAAAAAATGACAGCCACTTTGGTCGTATGCCAGTACCAGAATAGCTTACATCCGCATTGTTTTCCTGCTACACAGCTGAGTTTCTTTATTTAGATATATTAAATACTCCAAAGCATATCTAAATAGAGCTTTGATTACTGCAGGGTTATCTGGAATTTATCTATTGACGTTGCTTCTGTTTACTGATATTTCTGCCCATTCATCTAAAAATTGCATGATTCATGAAATGTTTATGTGTTTTTGTTGTGACTGAGTGAGAAAAGATGTCTAGTGGCATCACATTTTTTTTTATAAAAGCTAATGAAGATTCTTCTAATTACTCATTTGTTTTTTGCACAGCAAAGTTTCATGTTGTTGGCAGCTATGGCCACCTATGCATTTTGAAACCTACAGGAGGAAAACTTGTTCTTGCCCCTAAAGCTGGTGTGACGAGAGACAAGAGGTGATAGAGACATGAGAGCCCATGATATCAAGGAGAGCATTTTTTCTAAGCCTTTATAGACAGCAACTGTAGCAAGAATATCAGCTGCCTCATCATTGTCAAGATATTTCATGGCTATTAGAGAAAAGAAATATTTTTTTAGAAGTCATAACAGAGGATTACCAGGTTAGTATTTCAGATTCTTGTGAGACAGCACTCATCTGAACAGAAAGTGAGCTAATCAAATCTCACAATAAAACACAACAGATGTATTTTAGATATTAGAATAAAAATAGTGTTGAAAGGAGGCATCAGTTGGGCAAAAAGATTGAAATGCAGAGCGCAGAGAATAAGGAGATGCAATTAACAAAGTGTTTTACACATGAAAAGGTAAATATCATTAATTTTTAAGCAGTTGATTTTGTCTACCCATACAGTCTGCAGCAGTGTTTATTTTAAAATAAAATGAATAGAACTAGTAAGAAATAGGTGATAAATAAAATCCTAGTCAGTAAAACTTTTGCCACAGTAATTTCTGTGCCTTAATATAGTCCAGATTGCATTAAATTTGAAATAAATGCTAAATTGCTTCTGACTTCACAAGGAATGGCTTTGCACTCATAAGCAGTGTGCCTTCTAATTTCAGCAAAGTACCACGTCTTGAATAATTAATTTTTAAAAGGGCAAGGATAAAATACCATTAGATAGATTGTAGTTACAAAATTGGGAGCATATATTTAAAATAATAGAAAAATACTACATTGACTTTTTTCAGTGGAAGCATCACATGTAAAGATGCAAAGAATAAGGCAAGTGTTCACCTCTACTAGTAGTAGTAGCAGCATACTGGTCCAATCACAATATTATCTTAAGATAAATTTAAGAATTCAAAAATATAATAAAAATAAATGGATTTAGGTTTTTTCCCCCCTTATAACTCAGTTTCTAGGTAGGTAAGTTCACTTCATAGAAAAAAATAATTTATAGACTACAAATACAAATAAATATGATTGCAAATACTGCTTGGTGAGAACAAAATAAAGAATACAGGTGAATTACAAAGGGGAAATTTTGTTTATGATGGACAGACTAGACAGTAAACAAGCGTGACTGTGGAGTTGCTGTTACTGGAGACCCACATGGCTAGAGTTGATGTGCAGTGTCAAAAGAGAAGACATTTCCTATGGCATACCTAAACAGATTTATTCATAACAATACTTTCACTAAAATGAGCCCTACAGCATCTGATTCAGGGTGGTATAGTCTGAGCTTATAGCTCAAAATACAGCTTTAGGAATGTTTCCTAGAAGATATAGAAGAGTCCATTTTTCCTTTTTAATTGAGAAACTGTAGTATAAACATGTATGTACTAACAGACACAGATAAATAGTTCTCTAATAAGTATAAAGTGTTTTTCAGATCTACCTCATAGAAATGCATATAGGCACATAAACATAAATAAGAATGTAAAACAAGGTAACAAATTTTAAGATAATTGTACTTATGTCCTTTCTGAATACCTCCAGTAAAAAACAGCAACTGCATGAGGCGGCGGGGGTTGTGTGATACCCTGAAGGAGAAGAAATTTGAATTACAGCAGTCTATGAAATTCCAGGCTCAGGTGCTTATTGCTCATAATTGCTGTTTTCCAAGTGCTAGTCAACAGCGAGAAACAGAAAGGCTAAAACTTGGAAGATTTTTAAGTGAACTAGTAGCATAATTTGTTTTCAAAGATATATGTCCCACAGATCTCTACTAACAGCTCTTCCATAAAAGAGGTACAGCTGCTTCTCAGGGGTAGCAAAGAATGCTAGACAGTGGTCCACTACACAGTGGTCTAAACCAAGAATCAAAGACAATTTCTGAGTAGGACTAGGTGGCAGGAACAGGAAGATCTTGAAGAGGTGGAATGGCATTCCTGAATATTTAGCCAGGGGAAATAGCACAACATATATTATCATTTTCATGTAGCATAGTCAATCTAATTGCCACTTGTAATCTGGAAGAAAGTATTTCAGACATAGCCGTGATTTGATCCTCTTGTGGGACATATATCCAAGATGTGCAAGACTCTCAAAGCAACTATGCTGCACTGAGAAAAACCCCGAGAAAACTAGCTCTTGTAAATACTTGCTGTAGCAGAGGCAACCCACAACACAGCTGTAGACAGCTGTATGGCCATGGCAGCATCAACAAGTACAGACCTGCCATCCAAATATTTGTGGGAACCTTTAGTAGACTGCTGAGCACAATTGCTAGCACAGTAACACCACTAACAGCAGGTAGTTAACTGGAACTAACCTCTCTAAACCCACAGAGCTAATCACAACCTTCATTGTAGCATAAATTTACTGCCAGAAGGAAGAGCATCACTCCTGACTTGCTGATGAGATTCCTTGTTTCTTTAAAGTGACTTTTTGTTCAGTTACTGATTTTGCTTAATTTTGCATAGAGTGAACAGTCTTAATGACATGTAATTTTCAGCTTTGGTCAACAGGGCCTGAAGCCTTCCCTAACCATTAGTTTAGACTGAGAGAAAGTTCATTTGCTTGCTGGAGATTTGTATGTCTTCTTCTCAAGGATCTTGTGCTGGTCACTGCCGCACACAGAATACTCACGTAGGTGGATGCACTGCATCCAATCCAGTATGTCACCCCTTATGATCCTAGCTCATAAATAGGTTCCAGTGAAAAAAGTAATAGTAGTGAGAATCCTAAGAGAAATGGGAAGTTGGGATGACCTTCTCAGGCCATGATAGCAGGCATAGGGAGGCAAAGCTGTACACATTACAATTCATTTATTCACAACACAGTAAAAAAATTGAACTTAGGGTGCCTCAAAAAACTTCAGCTTATAAAAACATAAATTGTCTAATACTAGTTTGCTAGGACCTAGACATACCTTTTAACATAGCATTACCCTGTTTGTATTAATACTAGCAGTGCACTAACACAGGTGTACTCATCCAAGTTTCACTCAGGCCTCCAATTGCAATCATGTAATTGTAAATTAGTGTTCTAATTGTACCAGGCTTCTCCAGCTTTCCAACTAGAAAAAGCCTTTTGTACTTCACTGTGGAATGAGGACCATGACCATTAGTTTTTGTAGTATAAAGGTAGCTCTTCTCACAAGATTTTCACAATCTTGATATAGCTGAATTCACCAAATACCCACCCCTTTCCTTTCTCCACACTTCACCCTGCCAATGTGAGATGCAGTCAGGTTTTTTCTGACTCTTGCCAGACAGAAAACTTGGTGTTCGTATCTGTTGCTCCCCCACCCCAACCTGACCTTTATTTCCTATAACCCAGCTCAAGTGGCAGGTACCAGTGGTGCTGGGAATGAATGCATCTGTTTGTGCTGGCTGCACCCAGCTCAAAGTGGATTCAGAGACAGATAATGACATAAAAGCCGAAGGCTGATTTGAGCAATGTACCCACCTAACCACAGTGCCAATCCTTTCTAACTCAAGCCACATTTGGAAGAAACTAACATCTGTGGTTGGTATGTAGACATGACTATGAGTCAATCATCTTACCTCCATAAGTAGTGAGCAGTCCAAGACCCCTTTAAGTTTTCCTTCAGGGCAGTAGACTGAAAGCCAGGCTCTCCTCTTGAGTAGGGACACTTCTCAAGGTGATTCCTCAAGGTTGAGAGATGCCTTGCTGTAACAGATTCTCAGTAAGTGACTAATAGCATGCTAAACTTTGAAATCTTAGCTAAGTGATATAAAGGATTGACTGCGCATATAAAATCCTTTAGATAGAAACCATTGACCAAGTCTGGGACTAGGATTAGATCTAACCACATCAGGAATCCTCTCTGAGAAGGAGTTTAGAAAGTGATGGTATCCTTTCTGCACCTCATGACTCAACAGGAGGTTCTCCCTGACAGTTTTGTCTCCCCCTGTCCTCTATGCAGAAATAATCAAATATATTTCGCCATAAAATCTTTTTAAACGACTGTCGGATTCATGATTGACATTTTTTATCAATAAAGTGTACATTTGCTTCTCTCTTATGAGTGAGGTGTGCCACTCTATTATAACAATATAATTTTGTTTTAACCAAGAACATAACCATATCTAATCCAGTTCATGTTGAACAATCTAATCCTTTGTGATTTTGGGGCTGGATAAAAGCTATAAGTATTAGCAAGTTTATATTTCTGGCTTAAAAATGCCTGGTGTACTTGAGCTGACACTGTACATCTGCCTTGCTTAGGTAGCATTTGTCAGTAAAAGACCCTCATCCTCAGCATTTGTGCCTTTAGATAGTCTGCAAGTCATTGTATTCATATCTTCAGAGTATGCTCTGATTTTTCTGGGTTCTTTTCTGAATAGGGTATGTAGTGTCAGGAGAACAATTCTTTCTTCATAAACAATGCCCGTGTTGATGACTCTATTGTTTAAAAAACCTCACGTATTTTATAGCCAAGCAGTATATTAGATAAATGTGAAAATAAAATGCTTATTTTAGGGTCTTAAAAATGCACAGCTGAAGACCTCCTTCCTCTCCTAAATGCAAATGCTATTAAAAACACTTTTTCAGCAATTAAAAAGCATTAGGTAGACTCTCAGTTAAGATAAATTTACCTCAAAAATGTATTCATCACCCTCTTCAAAAGTAAAGCCCCAAAGCAAAATGCACATAGTTGCCAGCAGCTTTAGTTAAAGCTAAAATTAGCTATGCTGATTAAGTGTATTTTGCATAACCTTAACTATTAATCCTTCATATTGGTCTTCCTTTCTTTGAAAAATCTGGAAGTACCAATAACCTAAAGGTTTATAGAGTCACTTTTTAATACTACTTAGTTAAGATTTAATCCTTTGTATAATAGTTAACACTGGCACCATCATTTAATAGCCCAAGATTCTAACATGTACTTGCTGAACAAAACAGACATTTTAAATTCCAGGGAAATAATGGCAACATGCATAGAGCAGAACTTTGATTTAAAGAATTTTAAAAGGTACTTACAAGAGATAAAATGGAACTAACCCTAAATTAATCTCCAAGTTTTCACTTCTTCTTTAAATAGTTTTCTTTTCATACTTAATTCTCTTCCCTTTCATTTTCTGTTACTCGGATCCTTATTTTCTAACAGTTAGATTGCCTTCCATCTTACCTGGCTAAGCAAGGCATAAATTACATTTTCCAGTGAGACATTTTCCAAAGAGACTTCAAGTCTCTTTTTGAAAGTGTGCCCTGTTTTATAGATAGTTCTTTTGAAAAGGCAAGATAGTACTACCTCTTGGATGATTCTGTTGCTAAATTGCTGCCTTTAAAAGTTAAAAATCGTTCCTATACTCAGGTCAGGACAAGGAAGAAAGAGTAGGTTGTTCTTGTGAAGTGTCAGGTCACTGCAAACTTGCCTTTTGTTTAGGGCCAATCCTGCTAATAGAGGGTGCTCTCCCTGAAGGTTTATCTAACATATTTTGCTTCAGATTTGCTTGAGGCTAAGAGTGCAAATATTGTTAGCTACCCAAGCTCAGCAGACACCTGGAAGCTCATTAGTTTACCGTAATTCCTTTGTGTGCCCCAGCCCTGCCTCAGTGTTTCATAGCATTTGTTCATCTGTCTTTTTTTTAACAAAAAGTAATCAACCTCCATATTTTGTAATAATTGGCATTTTCTGATATTTATTTTTTTAGCATGAATAATTTTAATAGTTTGGCAGTCTCACTGATCCTGCTTTCTTGACTTTAGAAATAATTAAACAGAAATTTAAAAAATGAGCTATTATAGGTAGCTGGTAATTATAGTTCACACCTCTGTTTAGCCAGTCAAACAATAAAAAAAATAATTCAATTATAAGGCAAATTATTAATTAATTGAGCTTCAAACATTTTTAGTCTTTTATATCAGTTAGGCTTTTTTCTTCTGTGTTCAAGCATTAATTCATTAATTGTTTTAATCATCACTTCATCAGCAATAAGCTCAGAGCTGACAGTTGTTTTTTGTTTGTATGTTTGATCAATACAACTGGCTGAAAACTTTCAGATCATTGATCATGTCATGTTCTGCTGAGTAATTGTCCGGTAAAACTGAATATTTGGAAACTGATGACTTAGTGGTTCAAGGGTCAATCCAGTAAGAAACTGAAGCTGGTTAAAACAGGCTTTCTTCTCCTCTTTGTCTTTGTCTTCAATAGGTGGTCTTCTGGATGATCCATGACCTCATCTCCAGTCTTAATCATGTTTTTCCTCTTTATTAATGACAGATTGTTGTTCCATAGATCACCTTATTCTGCTGTCTGCACTGCATTGTAAAAGTACTAGCGATGGTACTCCAGGTGGCATGCATAGTGACATTTATAGTTTTCTTAATGTTTTCTTTCTGTTCTTTTCAGTTATTTATGACTTTGTCCAACTTTCACCTTCATAGCTGAAATTTCTCAAATATGATAATTGACCAAAGGTCATTTTTATCCTAGGTCACTTATTAGTTTTAGGGAAAGAAACCCAGTTCATCCAGCTTTGTGATCTAAAGTCATGTAAGTTTGCTTTTTCTCACTTGAAGGGTTGTGCATTTTTTCTTGCACAGCTGTAAGCAACACTTGTATCTGAAGACTTTGAAATTTATCTTGGAGAACACTCAGTATAGACATGTTCTTTTCAGTGCTTTATTACCAGTCTATTCCTATTTGGTAGAGTTATACAGATTATCCAAGCTTTGTTCCTTTTTCAACGGCAAGGACAGTGTGTGGAAAGAAACAGAACCTTAAGAAACAAATGAAATTATGAGATTGCTAGTAAAACTTGAATTATTTCGTCTTCTCTTGATGAGGTTCCTGACTCAGAATAAATGCATGCAAACATTTATCTCACTAAATGGTGCAGTGACTTCTCATGGAAAAATAGCACCTGGGAAGGACTCCACAGTGGTCAAAGAATCTAAAGAGACATAATGCCTGAAGAAGTGACTGGGGTGACTGAACTCATAGGGGAATGTAGGCATCAGATGCTGTAAGTGGGATAATGGCATTACTCCGTAGATTTCCCTGAATTTGGCTCAAACAGCTAAGCAACTTTGGCTATTTCCAGGTTTCAAAAATACTTTCCTTGAATTATCATAGTAGTGAATATCTACACTATTTATATACAAACATAGTTTGGGAAGAGTTTGTGTTCAATTTTCAATGATTGTTACAAGGATAAATATTGAAGTGCTAGGTGGGCAATGACAGACATAAATCACAATGGAAAAGTGGAGGAGTTTTTTATGCTGTCCAATGAAAATGCTATTGTTTGCAGATAGATTTGCCACATCTGTTAAAATTCTAGTCCTACAGTCAAAAATTTATCCACCCTCTTAGAAGATTGTAATCACAACTCACTTGAAAAGCAGTTATAATTATGTCTTTTATAAAATCACCTCATTCCTTTACAGATTCATAGGAGAAATTTGAATGATAAAAAGGTAATCTCTAATGTCATTAAAATGTTCATGTTTGAATTGGTTGTATACTGAACACAATCCTTTAAGATTTCCTTCTCCAGAGGAGCTGAGATTCTGTAGTATTGACTTTAATAGGCAATCATTCAACTTTTAAACTTTTAAAATACAAAGTAAATTTAGTACAAGAAACTTACTATTGCGAAGTTGTGGATGAAAAGATACAGTTCAGTATCCACTCTGCAATACGTGTGGTCTACTGCATACGAAATGTTCAGAAGGGCAGAGCTGGGATATGTGATTTTGAGTTACAAAGCTCTGTTAATGTCAGTTTTTAAAGGATTGTACAAAGTTTCATATTCTGTTGAGCATTTCTACAGGCATGCCTTCCACAACAAAGCAGCTCTCTAAACTTACTCTCAGTATGTACATAAATATGAGACAATTAAAGCTAACAAAAAAACCCTTATACCTTTCCTTTTTTATAATTGTACGTTGTAAAGCAAAACATCTATCTTCACATTTTCCTAACTCTTCAGAAATGTGCTCAGTGTCAGATAACTCTGCAGTTGATGTGAGAAGGTACAGATAGGTATTGTCCCCTGTAAAGGACATTTGTCTGATGAAAGATCTAGAAGTTTTCCTAATCCTGATATTGATATTTTGTATGGCTTTTGAGAAATCATTTCTCTTTTCTCTAGGGACTCTGTTCTTTATAGCGTCTTTTCAGGGACAGAGAAAGAAGATGTGTGCACAACAGCACTAGAATCTTTGCACTGAAATACTTTATTATGGCAGGAAACAATCAGTAGCTGTTGATTTTTAAGTATTGTTTTAAGATTTTTTAAGTATTGTTTGTCTTTTGACAGTGTTATTTCTTACTTATTGTGTGTTCTTTGTGTTGTTCCATGAACCCTTCTCACTTAAAACCTTAGTACATTCAAGTGAAAAAAAAAATTTAAAACCCCAACTTTTTTTTTTAAAAATAGAGGAGAGTGTAAACAAATGCCTAGAGAAACTAATGTCCATAAATTATTCTGTGCAAATAATCAGATGTTGCCAGAAACAAAAGTTATACTAATCACAAGATTTTCTTTTAAGAAAATATTCCCAGGTTGCTTTGTCATGTTAACATTCCAATCGAATTTTCCTAGGATAACAAAGGTTTTGTTTTGTTTAAACCTTCTCCTTGAATGGCAAAGGTATGCTTAAGGCACTAATCCAGCTGTATAACAATTGTAAGCTTTATAACCAATAGCACATGACAGAGCATGCTGAGAGATACACATCTTGTGTCTGGTTTAGGCATCAATCCAAGACTCTGCTCTAATTGCAAGAGAAATACAGGACCTGTCGTCTTTAGGAAATCCTTAGAAATCTTACATATAGCATATGTTAATGAACAGTTGGCTAATCTTGATTGTGAGATGGACAGCGAAAGAAAAATAATCCCAATCCCTTTTGTGATTCCCATTTAACTTGCCATTGCCATAGTAGATGTTCAGCCTTGTTGAAAGAGGACTGAGAAAATAGCTTTTAAAATATCAGTTAGAGTTACATGAAAAAAGAGGTTTTGTTGGAGGAAAAAAAATTGGTTACCATTCATATGTTATATTTTCTCCTTTTATTTGGGTTGATTAAATGGTTTATTTGGTGAAAGCTAAAACCTGATCCAACTTCCAATGAGTTTAGTGGAAAGCCTATATTGATTTTGTTCGTAGAAGCTGTGTCAGTATAGAGTCCAAAAGGGGAATCTTTTGTGTTCTATTTGTTGGAAGTGTTTGCATTTCTCCACTACACTCAGGAATTCCACACTAACACATTTAAAAAGAAGATAATAGTGAATGTGGAAAAACGGATTAAAAAAGCAGAGCCTATTATGACTTTTTAAATTTTTTTTTTACTGTTGAAAACTGACGTCTGCTAAAATCAAGTTATTTTGTCAAAAGGAAGCATTTTGATACACTTTTTATCAATAAGACATTGAGTGCCAAAAAAGGACTTGCATTTTTAAGTTCAGTGCAGGACAGTCAGCACATGCTGCTTAGGACACTCATCTGGTTGGCGGGAAACACATGTTCTAACCTGACTCCAGCAAAGTAAGAACTGGAGTCTTGAAAGCACTTCTGCTAAGACCTCTGGTAACTATTTCATGTATTCCTCATTATTTGGGACCACAAGTCTGACTGTCTTTTAATATCAGTCTCAAATTTGTTCTGGTATGAATCAGAGGTGACTGAAACCTGAATTTTTTTCAGGAAGAAAATAAGAGAGCTTTAGCATCTCCAGACAGTGAAGGAGAGAATCAAAGTTGGGACACCAATGACATGCTTGTCAGCATATCTCTCTTGGTCTATCTGTTAAGATTAATTAAAATCTGGACCCAGTATAAGCCTTGGAAGAAATACACTTTACCTAAGCTCAGTGGAGGACTTATTAGAGTTTGGTCATGTAATCTGCCAAAGATTCAGCATGCTTTGACAGCGCTTTAGCCAATCTCAGCTTCTTTGCATTAACTGCGTTGGGCCGTTCCTGCAGAGATTGAGCAGGCTCCGTGCTAGAGTTCAGAGGCCAAACAAAACTTTCCCTGCCATTTTCCTACTGCTGCCAAAGGTTGTTTTACAAAAAACAAACCCAGGCGTTAAGATCAGGAATGCAGGCCAGAAGCAGAGTATAAAAATAATTTATAATCAGTAGAGCACACTCGGCTGCAAAACTTGGAACTCAACATAAAGTTACTCAGTCTTTGGCAACGAAACAATAACTGAAACCAATGGCAAGCTGTAGTAATAGTCCACATAAAAGGTAACAGCATTCTATTGCTGCAACTTCTTGCCTTGGCTCAGAGAGAGAGGAATGCCATGCGGGTAGCAGCACCACCACTGCACAGGTTTTAAATACGTTTAATAAACTGTACTATGTATTCTGCTAAAATAATGGTAATTTACAAAATCTGATTTTCAAATACTAGAAGATACAAGGTTGCCTTTGCTTCCCCCATCCCAATTCATGTCATAGATCATGATTTAGTGTTGATTACGTAAACACACACTATTTTAATACCGGCCTCCATGAGACTGTAAGGAGCCAGAAACATTTCTGAGAGCTCAGTATGTATGTTCAGCCATCCGTCACCTCCTCATATCTTTAGCTATTGCCTCTTACTGGATATTGATCACTCAACAGCTTTAATACAACAACCAGTACAAGGTCTATTCACCAGGCTAGTTTGAAAGAGGCACTCAAGAGAGATACAAAGGAGCTGGGTATAAAAATAGACTTGCTTACCGATAAACTGCAGGGTTTTTTTTTGTTGCATGCTTATAAAATTCTAAGGTATATTTCATCAAAAGGGGAAAAACATGTATAATTTCATCTACACTGTGCAACTGTTAGTTTTCTATGCCAAACTAAAACATGAGGAAAGATCTAAAGAGCTTAAATTGAATGAGATACCGTATTCATCCATGTGACTTCTTTGTTAAGTAGACAACCTCTGTGATGATAAAAAAGGTCAGTGCTGCACCATTATACCCACTGTATCCTTTAATCTTTTTTTTTTATTTATGTGTTTAAATCAAGCAAGGGAGTGCTATGTTAAACAGATGTATTGATTTTTTTTTCTTTTGATTCGATTAGTTTAGCTTCAGGGTCGGGTACATGTTTTGTGATATTCCCAGAATAACATCATCCTCAGTCATCACCGCACATCTCTCATACTGTTTGGAAGACCAAAAGAATATATATATATATATATAAAGGACAAGTTGTTTGAAAAATAACCTGTATTTACTGAATTCCAAATAGGTATTTGGATTACTTTGTCAAATTAAAGTACTGCTGTGCTACTTATCTCCCTTTCCAGGTGCAAGCAGTAGTGTTCACTAATATTTTTCAGGATAAAAATGAAGAGTACAATGGATAGTATTTCTTGCAAAAGGAAAAAAATATTTACAGCATAATGGCATAGCACAAATCTTTTGAAAAGTAATATCAACTACTGTCTCTCACAGTGTGCTGCTGCTTAATAGTAGATAGTTCCATATTGCTGATATAGGGAAGTGAATTTTATGTAAATGCACTAATATAATGGGATTTCTTAATCCTGACTGGTAGAAGAAGCTTTTCAAGCACATTTGCTAAAGTCGTAGTCAATGCCATTAGCCATAGTCAGTGACATTAGAAACAGGATTTCTGTGAGAAAGGAAAATGAAAGATACAGTTTCAGTGCAATAAAAACTATTCACACTATTTCCAGCTAGTTCTGAAAACAAAATGTGGGGCTTTACAGGACTTAATACATATCATAAATGCTGAAATCATTTGATTTAGTTAATATATCCCCAACATAAAACTGGTCTGAGCAGAATTGTTTCTCAGTTTATTCTATGTATGTGTTTAAATAATAAAAATAAACCTTGAAAGAAAAAAAAAAGTTAAGAAATTTTTAGTGTTAAGAATTTTCTACATTATTAGTGTTTTGGTGAGAAAAGCTGCATAGAATCAGGAAAAAACTTCTATGATCATTTGGTTTTAAAAGATGTACATCTTGCTTGAAGCATTTCCCATAGTATCAGTGTGTGCAAAGTGCCTCCTCCGAGCCTATTCTCCGGTACCTCCAAATTTAATTGCAGCTACTTTTCAGGCTTTCCACTGGTTGCAACACCAGTACCAGTCTATGCATTCAATCAGGCATGTATTCTCACGAATGTTAGTTTTCTGTAAAATTTGGTTGGCATTGGCTAGAGATTTCCACTGACATCAGTGGAAGGTTGATAGATTGTGAGGACAAAGCTTTGTCGTCCCTGTAAGTATTCAAACTTCTCAGCAATGTTTTTACTCACTGTGTGTGATGGGAACTCACATTTCCACTTTCCAGGAGTGCAACTGGGGCAGGGGCTGTGGGGGTAAGTGTTCATGGGGTGGGGGCTACAGTCTCCGCAAACTCTGCCCTGCTTTGGCTTCTTCTTCTTGATGCCATGTGGGGTCAGAGGCAAGCAAACAGAAATCAGTGCAGTGCTGGCAAATATGTAAGTCATGAATGTTAGAGTGAGAGAAAAATGCCAACATAACATATATAATCTCCCAGGAAAAGAACTCGAGTGGTATGACAGGTTTATAAAGGTAAATATGATTTAGCTCTTAACAAGGGAGAAGTTTCAGAAGCATTAAAACAACCATCTACTAAGCCCACACTTTCAAAAGAGCCAAATTTGTGTTCTACATTTGTATTCATACAGACACCTAAAGTGATCTTCTAGACTGACATAACCCTTGGATAAAATGCTGGGATTTCAAACCTTACACAATTAAAAAAAAAAGGGGGCGGGGGCATACGGGTTTGAAAGCAGAACTTGGTATGTACAGCTAAGATTATATGTACATGATTTTGAAAATTCAGCTAGGTAGTGAAATAGCTTATGGATTTATGACATAAATATCTTGCTCTTACACGCATGTGAGCACTCTTTGCCTTCTATTTTTAAAATGTTAACAAATTCAGTTTAAAATAATTTAGATGTGTCATTCTAACCAGTTGCAGCCAATCTGATTTTCAGTTATTACAGTAGTTATTTTCCTGGCAAAAACATCTCAGGCAAGTTTGCCAGCAGGTAGCTCCACAAATGTCTTAAAACTCCTAATTCCTGCAAAACGTAGGCAGCTCTCCCTGAAACGTCAGTGAAGGGGCACTGTCTCAGCAAACAAGTTGCATTCACAAGGGACCAGGTGATCTCTCTGTGTTTCTGGTATTTTTATGTTGGTTTTCATGCATATATGTAGCTCCTCCTTTTTTTATCCTTACATTTTAGTATGATGGCTCATTGTTTTTAAGCTTGTTCACTTAGAAGGTGAGCAATCCAGAAACATGGAACAGCAAGACAGGCCAAGATATAAATGAATAGAGCATGGTTTTACATGAAAGAGCTTTTGCCAGGTTTTCTACTGAAGTGTGCAAATTTAAAGCCGTGGATCAACGCCCTGCTCTCTGCACACTCAGTGTTGGGTCACAACATAGTGACAGTGACAAACTCCAGAGCACTCAGCAATAAAGGACGATGCCTTCAACAGCCAAGAGCTACCAAGGACTTTTGAAGACTGATGACCAATATGGAATATCACTTTACATATGAACTATACTTCCTCATGCTGTGCTGCACAGACTTGCTGAAATTGTCCATTGTATAGGGAATGATGTAACACTAGTTTGGGTCTCAGATATTCCCATCAAGATTAATTTGTTTGAGGTCCTCAACTGGAATTAACTCACTCACCACTGGCTTTAGTTCTCCAACATATTGTGCACATATATCTGTTATTGGAAAGCTCATAGCAGCTGGCATTACTTTAGCAATTTCCCCAGCAATATAAAAAAAAATTCAGGCTGCATGATGCAATTATCAGAAGCAGTGGGAGAATATTTTATTTTTTCAGTCTCATACTCTTTTATGGACCTTTAGCCAGTGGCTCACTGTTATGTCATTCACGTCATCAAGGACACACTCTGGTTGTTAAATGGATGACTTACTTTTTTTTCCTGGAACAAAATTCCATAGCTGCAAACTTTCTAAACATCTGACTGTTTTCCCACTGCCCAGAAAAAATGTAGAAGGGAGCTGATGGTTGTAGAGCTGCTGTAAGATGAGTCATTACTTCTTTGCTTATTCTTTAATAGATTTGCCCAAATGTCACTGTTTTCTTTGCTGCTCGGTTACAGATTCTTGCCTACTTTTCCTGAGGTTCTTAGTTTTAAATCTCTTCCAGTATTATAACTCTCCAGATTTTTACCTGTTACCATCTGCTGATTTTTTTTCCCAAATATTATTCTTCTGTTTCCAAAACAGAATCTTGCTGCTATATTCTGCCTGTGATTCTAATCTCCCTGTGATCCCTTGCATTATTTCTCCATTTTCAGCAGTGTGCTCAGCTCCTCCTAGTTTAATAGATCTGCAGATTTCATTAATGTACCATTTACTCCCTCTTCTAGTTCATTATTGAAGCTATTAAATGAGATCAGAAGTAATACTCATCTTTGTGTACTGCACTAAATGCCTCCCTTCAAAGTTATTGTTTATCATTACCCTTCATTGTTTGTCATCACCCTTCATTTTAGTCAACATGATAGTTCATTTCCAATTTGATTTAAGCTTGGGAATAGAATTTTGACACATTGGAGATGGGAGAAGAAAGGCTAATCAACAATCCAGCAGAGGTTTCTAATTAAGGCTCAATTTAGAGGATCAAAGTTAGGAGTCCTCTACTTCAGCCACAGTGGAACGTGGAAACTGTCTCCATAACTTAATTGAGAGCACCTGAAGCTGACTGCCAAAATATCCTAAAAAAACAGGATCCTGCTAAAATTCAGACATGTGATGGTATGGCTTCTGCTCTCTATTCATTAATTTTGTATTACTATTAAAATATCAAGTTTGTCTGGCAGACTTCAAAGCGTTTTAGTAAATTTGTTTTCTCAATAGCTGTTCCATTATGTTGCCAGGGAGGGAAGCTAAATTTATGAGTAGCAGTTTCAAAGACAACTCACAGAATATGTGAGCTTCTATCTTTGGCTGTTTCAGAGATGCACAGTCTTGTTTCCAAAGCAGTTATATCCTTCTGTTTCTGCACAGTGTCAAATTTCAAGAAGGAAGTTTTAATTTTCACATTCCCTTCAAAGTTTAATTTATAAATTCCATAGTAAATACTACTAAACATATTTATAGCATGTTGTTAGGAAACATCGATTCAGTCAGGAAAACCTCATTTCGTCAGGATATAATTCCTCTGATAATAATTAATCCTACATGACTTAAGGGCCCAACACCAAAGCCTGTTCATCCTTCACCTTAATATAATACCTAGCATTTTATAAAGTTAGGTTGCCAACCCTTAGTATCAGGGCCAATTGCTCTCAGTCTTTATTGACTTGCCAAAAATATCTTTGTCCAAATACACTTGGTTACCAGGAACTTCTCAATTTTTCCTAGGAATACTTGGCTTGAGCTCATTTAGTTATGTATAGTCTGTGTCAATGCAAATGTAAAAGCCCTAATGCTAGTCTGGAAATAGATTACCTCTAGGTAAAACTGAGTCCTTTTACAGGTTTTTACTTGGATGCGCTGAACAAAACAATGGGGCAGTGGAAGGTTGACATTCAGGTTGGGGTCAGGTTGTTAGATGTAGGGAAAATGGTCAGAGCGAGAAGGCAGGTGCATCCTAAGGCCTGTGGCACACAGTGGATCTCATGGAAATATAATTGCAGGTCCTGCTACTGCAACAAGGAGTGGGTTTGTGAGTCCAGAAGTGGGGTCACACATCTAGGAACTGGGTTGCTGGAAGAGTTTGAGATCAGCTGCTATAAACTCAGCCTCTCTGAATTTTGAAGCTCTGCATCTTTCAGTATCTGCCTACTTATCTGACATAGCCTGCTATCTCATTACTGTGAATCTGCCTTCACCTCTGAGGCAAATTTTGTTCACTCTTCCCCAGACTGCTTATGGAATATTTTCCTCCCACTCAATCTCTCCTAAAACCCATCTCTGTCTCTGTTGATTCCTGCTAGGGAATCAGCAGTGACACTTCTTAGCCTTGTTTTTATGGTTAAGCATTTTTATAAAACTTTTTATTGGGTTTTTATTGCTACAATCTCCTGTCTGCCCCTCTCCCCCTATTATTGAGTTACATATTTATTATATCTCTTGTGAAATTGACTTGTACGATTTTCTGGGAAAAGATTTAATGTCACTTACATTTTCAAAGGTACCTACCAATAACATTTAATGATGTAAAAAATATGCATAATTACTCTGGTTCATTAATACCTATTAATCATTATTTAAGGTGTCTCTGATGAGTTTTACTGTTAACTGCCCAATGCTTACCTTCTTGCAAATGAAAGCCTGAGGAGGCTACTTCAACCGGAGAATGTTAACTAGTTTATCACATTACTTTTTAGTCATCTGTATTAAACACGTAAGAGATATGTATGTTTGCCCAGACCATGTGTCAGCATGTGTTTTGGGAACAGGTTGGCATGTTGTGCCTCACTTCCCCCTTTGTTCCTTTGTATTCAAGGGGCTTTTACCTTTCCTTTGAAAGACACTTGAGGAAATTCATGCCTGCTGTGAGACCCTGATTTATTTTGCATTGCATCTGCACTGTCTGATTCTGCAACGTGCACTTTGGAATTGAATCAGCTTCTCTGCATCTCTACAACGGATTTTTTTTTTTCTTCCTAAGAAGTTGACTTTTTCATTGTATTTCTGGCAAAATCATGTGCATTAACTGTATTAGTGGCATTTCTGTGCATGTTAAGGTTTGTCTTTGTTGTTGTTATCAAGTAAAATATCACTGTATAATGCTTTGCAGGAGTAGGTTCCTACCCTTACAAAATCAAAAAGGTGCAAAAAGAGTAAAGAAGAAGAAAAAAGAGTAGTGTTCAAACATTATTGTTTAGTAGTCCAAGAAGTGCAGATATTGACCTTGGTACAAAAGCAGTGTGAATATAGTTTTATAATAAATGGGGGAAAAAACTTTTCTAAAAAAAAAAAAAAAAAAAAAAAATCACAGTAGTGCCATCTAGTGTGCCAGGGGCTGCGGTTTTCTGGGAAGGGACAGTGAACTACTTCCAGCCCATCCCACTTGTTACAGTCGTACCCTGACTCGTCCTCCTGCTGCTGTTCCCTTCTCAGCCTGCTGACAGGAGAGCAATAACAGCATTGACAGAAGGTAGAGGAAGAGACCTGAGGGCTCTTTTGCAGATGCTGATTCTGGCACACATGCCATAAGGTTGTCATTGCTGCCCTAGAAAAAATGAGCATCCATGGGATTTTAAAGAAGGAGAAAGATAGCTGTTCTCTCTGTACTCCCATACAAATCTTCCTCTTCTACTCATCGTTTTCCACTGCTAAGCATGCAATGGCTAAGGCAACCTTTCTCACTGTTGTTCTAGTGTCAGGAGAGAAAAAAAAAAAAAATTTGATGCCAGAAAACGAGGTGCCACTGGTTTGTGAAGTTTACTGAAAGGGGTGGAAATGGCTTTTTGTCTGCTAGCTAAAGCTAAAGGATTTATGTCGAGTAGAGGGTCCACAACATCCTGTGTGTGGGAGGTGGAAGGTGGGAGGAAAGTGAAAGGGAGAAGGGATCTGTTCTGTGCATTAATGCTTTGTACTAGGTGGAGCCCTTTTGCCGTGACCACCCTAGGCTTTTCCACTGCTGCCTTTTCCACTTTCACTGCTAGCTGACTGAACCCCTCTGCTTTAATCCTGCAATATGCAAAGTGTGTGGCTTGCCCTTCAGCGTATGAAGCTGCACAGGGTTTATTTTTGTCTTTGGTATAGAATCTGCTTGTAACAAGTGGAAGAGTGATTGAGCCAGGAACCGTTGTCTGCAAATGAAGCCCACATCTCCATAGCATCGCATAATGCTGTGTATTCGCCTGCCCTCTGCAGCAGGTGCTAGAGGATATTGCTTTTCCAGTTGGATTTGCTTGGGGTGCAGCTACAGTGGCATATCAAACTGAATGTGTCAATTTTTAGCTGCCAAAGTGTTAAAGGAGTTTTAAGTGAATGAAAAATCCAGATCCAGGAAGGATGGTGTTTGATCTTTGCCTCATTACATAGATGCTACATCTGATACAAATTCCTGTAGCTCTTCTGTTTAGGCACTTCAGCCCTATGCAGTAAGAAAAAGGTAAAATATGTTTCAAATCTCAGAAATATGGTGAGGAAATGGGCATAGAGGAGGAAATTTTCACAAACTATTAGGAGGGGAAAACAGAAATAAGTAATTTTCCAAGTAGTGCTTGAGTATTTCCTTTCTCTAGAGCTAATTTAAGTAGATTACTATTGACTATTCCAAAGCTGGATCGGAAAACTACCTCATCAGACATTGTTACTCACCGGGGTCCTCAGTTATCTCCAAGAGTGTGAAAATCAGTGAACAGAGAGGACCTGTGAAGGCCCTCCCCCAGGGACATGTGTCATATTCCCAGCTGAATGGAGGTGCTGACAAAGCGATTTTCCCAGCATGATATGAAAATATGTGACGCAGCAGGGAATGCAAACCCATAAGAGACAGGGACACCTATAGCCACAACCCCCCTTATCTTTATCCCTTCATAAATGTGTGTTTAGAGACCTTTAAAATACATATAGATCTGATTTTCTCATATTATACCCTGCAGCATACAGGCACTTAGCTCCCATTGATTTCAGTACCTAAATGGGAGCTGTAGATCTAAAATTGTCTTTGAGGATGTAGCCTTTAGTTCTTGGTTATTGCTGAAAGCGAGAGTACTTGCCCATGCTTGGTACCTTTTAACGAGCTCAGTTAGCTTCACCTTATAGACTGAACAGCTCGCTGTTCCCAGGGAATCAATATTCTGGGCCAGATTCTAACATGAGTCCTGCAATGTGCACAGCTCTGCTAACTAATTTTTAAAATGTGAATTGTGTGTGCATATAGAATGACATTATAATTTCCTGCCTTCTGAGTGGCTAGATGGGCAACTTTAATGTTCTCTTAATGTATTTTTAATGAGCTTTCCTAAGGCTTCTGAGTGGGAGAAAAGTTAAAAAAAAAAAAAATCTATAATGTGGTCTAGACACTACTCAAATGACCCTTTTCCCACAAAAGTAAGAAACTCAACAGGGAATTCCTCCTCCTGAAAGCTTTGGAAGCTGTGCAGCTTCTGACTTACAGGCAGCGTGATTGAAGCAATAGTTCTTATAGAGTCCAAACTCAGTTGCTGCACGTATCACAAGATACACAGTGGATGAGGCAAGGGCTGACAGGCTACTTTATTTTTTTACTGTCAGCTATGTATTTATGCACAGCACAACCTTCTCCACTCTGTATATTTCAAAGTGCTAAAAAATCATACCAATTGTACTCTGCATGCTCAAAGTGCAGATTTCAAAGGTTCATGACTCAGTCAAATCAAAATCAATTTGCACCAGAACACTCAAAAGCACTTCTTCTTACTGAGGGCCATTTCTATGCTAAATTTCAACTCTGCTTGATTTTTTTTTTTTTCCTGAGAGGGAAAAGTTGCAGAAAATTCTTGTAATGGTAAAAATGGTTTTCTTCACTTTTCTCATATGCCAAATAGATGAACTGCATTAATTCAAACAAAAATTCACCTTTTGGGCAGAGACCAGGCCAAGAAAATTTCACTCCGAAATGTGAAAGCACAGCCGGATTAGAAGAAAAGCTACCTTGGAAAAAGTAGCTACATGAAAACGTAAATGTTCTGATTAGTAATATATCTGCTTCACTTGCTTCACTAAAATGGAAAAACATTACTGCTCTGTAATAATTGCAGGGAATGGGGAACATGCATCGTGTTTCGTGATAATTTATATTAGTCATTTGATGACATGTTGTGTTATGATTTGGTAGCTCAGTCTTACCAATGTGTTTGAAATGTAAAAGCAGTTCCTCATCACTGTTCTTTTCTGACCCCGAAGCTCGCTAAAACCCAGGGTACGTCTATGCCACGAGCTGCTGTGTAGCGTGGAGGCTTCTGAGCGAGCTTGGAGGTGCAAGCTCAGTTCATTGAAGCAGAGCAGAGCTCTGTGCCGAATAATTGTGGCTCAGCAGGATATGTTAGTGTATGCGGAGCTTTGTTGCCTTGGCTAGATTGCTTCCTAGACTTTATTTAGCTAGCTCGGATATTTTGCGCTGTACAGAGAGGCTTTTCAAACAGTGAGAGGAATGCTCCAAAGTGGGTCTGTTTGCTACAGCCCCAGTCAGGGCGTTATGGTGGCTAATGACCACTGGAGTAGCAATGACATACTCTGCTGAGAATCAAATGCTTCTCCCCCTCCCTCCCTTGCTAGGATCTCTCAGTATCTGCTCTAGCTGCTGGTCCTTAAATGGAGGTGTGCTAGCTGCTCATTATGGCAGCTTTTTTGCTTCCCTTTACTCCCACCGTAGCAAAAAAGGAGCTATAACATATCGATATGGTGCAGGAAGCCTGCTCTTAAAGGCTTCTAAATTCTAGGTACCACCAAAGAATCACTGTTATTTGGTATTTCCTGCACTTTTCTGAAATGACTGTTTATTTCAGCAGGCAGATTTGAAATTGGAAGCAGGATATAGAAAACTTCTAGTACTGAATTCTTCTGAGGAGCATACAGACAGAGCACCAAGCCTGAGATAAAATCTGAGATAAAGAGAAACTCAAGCTAAAATTTGACCTACTTTGAAGGTTGTCCCATATAAGAGTTTAATTTACTGACCAACCAAATGTAGATGTATCGGTGCTCGTGTGCTGCAATAAAATCCTGTAAAGAACTTGAAATGTGACAATGATCTTTGAAAAGCTAGGTTATAGAAGCGATATTACAAATTTTAGTAATGTTTTAAATTAAGTGTCTTCAATATGCTTAACCTTGCATTAAACTTAGATTTAATAAGACAGATGTGTATTAAGTACTGAACATACTTAAGGGAGCAATCTTGCATTGGCAAGGGATGGACTCAATGACCTCCTAATAGTTCTCCTCCATCTCTAATTTCTATGATACTAATTGATTATTAAAACACTTTTATTGAGGATTGATATGTAGCTATTATATTGTTATTAATCTTACAACCCAACTGATATTTAATTTATACAAGATTTTAACACACAATGTCATTTTAGGTTTTAAAGAGTAACCCTGGAACAGTGCATTCGCTGGCACTCTGAAAAAAAACTTGCTGGCAAATGAGGTTGGCTATTTTGGGGTTATTTGGAATGCTATGATCAAATCACACTTCGAGGCGAGGGGTAAGTTTACTGAGCTCTCCACATTAAAAATGAAATGTTTGCCTCAGCTAGAGTATTGCCCTAGAAAGACAAAGAAGCTTGTTGTGAAGAAAGGTGCATTTATTTAGTTTAAATGCAATGTGATGTTAGCACTGTGTAATCTCAAACAACAGCTGCATTTAGAATATTTTAAAGGTAATCTGTCTATCTCAGTTTTGAAATTTCAGATAAATTTCCCAGAATTATGACAGTGAAGAAAATGGTGCTGGGATTCTGAGCATTCAGAATTAATTTCTGTGAACGTTTGGCTAAGCAAAAAGCAGAAGTTTTGCAGAGCTGTGTTATTAATTCAGCTTGTATATGCCTAAGGCCATGGCTCATAATGGCATTCCTTTCTTTTAACAGACTGTCAGGATTTTCAAAGGACATCCAGAAAGGCATAAGTGCCTATTTGTTGGATGTAGTTCTCATACCCTAAAGGCTTTCTTTGATATGGACTGATCTTTTACATTTATGGATGGAAGTTGCAGTAGAAAACGCCCTTTGTGGAAACCTGTAATATCTCAAGAGCTGCAAAATTTGATTTTTGGCTAAGGAAGTATGAGGAGTGTCAGAATTCTGAATGCTTTTTGGAAGAGGATTTTCAAATAATTAAAAGCAAGCAAAAATATGAATATATGCAAACCCTAATGCAAATACATACTAATACTTAAAAGTTCACAGTTACTTTAAATGGTGTGAGGAAGGGGGAGGGAATGCTGCTTGATTTGCTCATAGGATTTTGAGGGGTTTGTGCCTACTTTGTGATAAAAATGTACATTCAACATATGTCTTTTGATGTCAAAAGTGTAACGACCACGTTTTGTTTTTCAAGCAGAAGGCTGGAATGCAGATGGAAAGGGCCCTAATGTCTGGGACACATTCACCCATCAGGGAGGAGATCGAGTTTTCAAGAACCAGACTGGTGATGTAGCTTGTGGCAGCTACACTCTGTGGGAGGAAGATTTGAAATGTATCAAACAGCTTGGATTGACTCATTATCGCTTTTCTCTTTCCTGGTCACGTCTGTTACCTGATGGGACGACAGGTTTCATCAACCAGAAAGGCAATTGTTTCTTAAAAATAGAAGGTTGCAGCTTTAATTCAAGGTTATTGCTGCAGTCTGGCATAATTAATCCAGTATGCTATTCTGCAGTGTAGCTTTGAAATTGCAACTTTTTTCAGAGTAATTATGGGATGATTTTTTATAGGTTTGCAACAACCTACTAATTAATATTCTAGATCCCCTTGGATAGCACAATCTTTTGGGATAGGATTAGTGTTATGTTTCCTATGTATCTTTTTGCTTACTCCAGTTTTTTTAATTGTGACTCTAAATCATTTTGCTTCATCAGAATGTTTATATTTACAGGGATCGTAGCCATGAGGATATTTTTGGATGGCTTACAATAGACAAGTATCTTATTTGGCAAATGCATTGAGATAGTTTATCAGTATACTCTAAGGTACTGAACTTTGTATCGACTATTTTGCACTAAGAGGGACATAACTTTTCCCAGATATTTTCTTTAAGAAATTAGAGGCAATTCTTCAGACTTAGCTAGGAGCTCTCCTTAGGTTTCTGACAAACACAAGAGAGTCCCTGCTCCAAAGAGAAGAGTTTTCACAGTCTCAGCAGATGATGTAAAAGCATAAAGAAAAACAGCACAGAAATAAACTGGTCAGATTGCTAGATGTCAAATGTAAAACTTGTTGTGCTTCTGATCTGTTTATTTTAATTCCATAGGAATGGACTGGGGGAAAGATGAAGGTGACTTACCTAGAAAATATAGGAAACAACAGCTTTGCCTGCAGAAAGTAGAGAATGGAATAAAGAAGAAATAAAGAGAATTGTGAAGGATAAAAACGACTGAAGCTGAACCAGAAAGGATGGGAAAATTAAAGTAGTTGGCTGAGGTCTCCTGTACACTGGGAGGATAATGTTCCAAAGAGAAAAAAGCAAAGCAGATTTGGATGAGCCTCTGAATCTCAATTCTGCTTCCTACTCTTCTGAATCTCAGTTCTACCAAGAAGATACATATCTTTATACTTCTAGGGCAGTTTTTGCCTTGGCAAATCTTTTCTTCCCCTGGTTTGATGACTGCAAAGATGGAAGGTTACAAAGGGAAAGAATTTCTTAGAAAATGTTCTTCAGGTTATCCTGATCTGTATGAGGAAAATGCCAGCAGAAGCAATGTTCTTCTGTGGAATTTTGGTCATTTAGTTTGGCTGTTCAATAGGCCTGTCCTCTGCATCCTGCAGATTACAGTTTTCACCAGAGAGTGGAGGAGCCTTTGTTTCAAGAATTCAGAAAGCGGGGGCTGGTGAATCTGCTGCAAACAGACCAACCAGCCATTTTCCCCTGCAGAGCATGACTGCGAAAAACCTGCCAGCATCCTGGAGAGGCTTGAATGGAAGCCTTTCCTTTGCCACCAAAATTTACAATATGTGGCCCACTTTTACTGGCACAGCTTGCCCTTCCCTAGGAATGCTTTTTGTGGCGTGTTGAATTTAAATTTGGCTGAGTCCTTGCAGTTTCTTTCCTGTAATGACATTCCTTTGGTTGGGGCTGCAGGCGCTGTACAACCCCACAGAGCTGTCTACTGAACGGGCTCTGCTATTTAGACGTCAGAGTGGGAGATAGCAAGCAGACATTCTGCTTGGTAAGGAAAGCTAACATTTTGACAAAACTCAGCTGTAATTTCAGAAAATGTTCACTTGATCCCCAGTATAAGCAGTTGCCTGATTAATATTATGAACTTTACATTTAGCAAAAGGGCATTGGAGGAACTCCAAGTAGGCCAACTTTCATTAGGCAGGAGTTCACTTCTCTTGTGCAGTGATCTGTTGAAGCAATTGTAACTGCATAGCATGGAAAGGCCATCATCTTCTATATAAACATTTTTACAAAGAGCATGTGAAGAATTAGAAAGCTTAAAGCAATGTCCTTTCAAATAAAATCATTCACACCAACTGATTCACTACCAATTTCACACCTAAGACGTAGGACATTTGAAAACCTTTAAAACCACTCTGTTTCTAACTCAGTGGGGGTAGGGTCTTTTAAACCAGTGACGTTGTGGGTGTATTGTTCCTAAAACATATCAGGTTTTAGGCTAAAACTTACATAAAGTTTGGTTTTAAAGTATTTTTGTACAATTATTTTTACCCTGAAAGGTGCCCTCAGCAGGACGAGATTGCTAAACATTAAGAGTCAACGTGGAGGGAGACAGAGGTAGTATAGGTGGGGATATTGAGTCTGGGAGAGTTTGATGTTATACCTTGCTTCAGCATGAAAGTAGGGAATCAGGATGGGAGGACAAGATGACAGAAAGGAGAAAAGAAAAATCCTTCACTTTCCAGTGACAAAATGGTCCTTAATGACTGTAATCACAAAATTTCAGGGTGTCTCCACAAATTTTATATATACACACTTTCTCAGAAGAACATTGTATTCTGTATTTTTGCTTCCAGCTGGTCCATGGATACAGCCATAGAAACTAAATCAGGCTATTCTGGAAGGTATGAGACAATCTGGAAATTTGACTTGACATTTCCATTTTTCAGGGATGTAGTTCTATTTCTCTTAATTTCCTAACACAAAGCATAAATCTTTTCCAATATTGGTGTTTAATTGAGATGTAAAAAATGAATGATAGCTGATTACACTTAAATGGTACAAATTGTAGTAAGTAATTTATAATCTGAAAATTAGAATGAGAGATGCTAGTGCCTTCTAGGCAAGCATTACTCTCAGTACAGTAGAACAGGATCCTATACCTGCAAAGGATTTCTTTTTTTCCCAGTTTAAGCTTATGTAGTAAACCTCGCAAACACCATCAAACAGTTAATACACCCCCACTGCCACTGAAGTCAAACAGGTCCATGTTTAAGAATAGCAGCAGCAAGCTGTATTTAACGAACTGCTCCTAATTGATATTGGAAATTGCAAGAATGTGCTTTTCAGAGTTTAAAATTCTGATATATTCCTTGGACTTTTACATGGGTACATTCTCAGATACCAGCAGACATCTCATCAGAATTTAATGTGTTTTTCTTCTACTGCATTTGAGAGGAGAAGCAAACTACCTGTGAGATTTAATGTGAATTACTTTGTAAACAAACTTATTGAGTCTTGCTGTGCTAAAGGATGTGTATGCACCTGTTTGTTCAGAAGAAGGCACTGTCTAAATCTGGGGTTCATAATCGATTGCCATTGTAAATGTTGTCTTAAAAAAGCCGTTTGATGGAAATCCTTACAATCAGTCATTTGAAGTTAGGATAATTTGAAGTCTAATACTGTTCTTTTAAGAAGAAAGTAGTATGAGGATCTAAGTTGTAATTTTTAAATATCAACACATGGTAAACTTAACCTGAAAATACCAGGGAAGATATAGTATAACATAATACAGACATACTTACTAATTAACAAGTTTCCTGCTTTGGATTAAACAAAATCTCTGGTTTAGAAACTGTTAGGAAAAAAAAGGTAAACCATATATAACCTCCTAAGCATATACATTTGGTCAGCCTTTGCAACTTCTTGTGCTTCTTCCTCCTCCCTTCTGCTGTGTTTTCAACTTCTTTAGACCTTTTCCAGTTTCAGATTTCAATACATCTAGACATTTCATAAGCACCTATGGCTTACTAGGATATGTAGTAGCCTGAAAGCCACAACATTTTTATTGATTTTAGGGATTTTAAGGTTCTTAAACACTTTGGTATATTTAGGCCAAATCTCTGAAGCAAGGACTGACTGATTTCTACATTCCACCAGCATGATGGAGACCTATTCCTGGCTGGAGCCTCTTAGCTTAACAAATAATAATTCAAGGCCACTGTTGGCCTTTTCCAATTACCACACTAAACCAGATAGTTCAAGTAAAAGAGCAAGCTAATTGATACTCTTTTAACCAGGGCTTATGATGTGTTTTGTAATATCTAGTGTTTTCAGAAGGCTTAGAAGCAATGTAGCTGTGTTTGGGCATAAGCAAAATTAAAAATGCCTGTACGAGAGCTTAAGGTATCCTAATATTTAAACTTACAGTGACCTCTTGGCAGCATAAAAATAGTCCTTTACAAAACATATTCATGTCACTGCTAAATCTGAACAGAAAGTGAATTCCTTTTAAGCCTCTAGAAATACATCCTCAGTACTGACCAGCATTAACAACACGTCCAGGAGATGAAAGTTGATCTCTGTCCTATCAAGTGGGGAGAAGAAAGGTTGAAAGTCATGAGCTTTTAGAGAGCTAATTCCTTCTTGCAGCTAGAGGGATTGAGCAGTCTGCAGCAGTGGCAATGGAAGAGAGTTAGTTTCTTAGATAAACTATTGTCAAACCATTCCACTTTGGTGGCCAAAGACACCAGTGCCCTAAATGCGATCTAAAACCTAGTAGAGTCCAATGAAAACTTTTAAATGTTATAAAGATCTAAGGAGGAAACCACTGAATTCACACTGTTGCAAAATACTGAATTTGTATATTGAATGCATTGTCGGTATCTTCTTTGTCTTGATGCTGGCAAGATAGTGATGGAGAATGGAACAGCCTAGGGGAAATGGCTCACCCAGATAACCAAGTTCAGATCATAAAATATCATCTTAGTTACCTTGTGGAATGTGGCACTAAACTTTTTAAAAGAAACTGTTCTCAAGGAGAGCAATGCTTTCACTGGAACAAATCTACCTGTCAGGCTCTCAAGTGTCAGGATTTTTCCAACGCACTTGCATCTTGTACATGTAGCCAGGCTGCCATTCAGGCATTTAAATGAAAGGATTATATTTTCATGTGACCAGCACCCATCAGAGTTATGTTACTCCTGAGGAGCTGCTGTCCACTGATCTATTTTGAAAATTTGCATCCTCATTTCATTTTATGTGCCTGGTTGGAAGATTTTGTGTGCAGAGCGTTTTTACCAACTCTGGGGTCTTATAACAGTAGTCAGCATGCAGTTGAGAAGAAACATTTGCATCTCATATCACAGAAAATGTGCAGTGAGGTTTCTTCATGTGTTAAAATGTAATAAAGTTATTAAGTTAACCCTTTTCTGTTTCTTTTAATATTTTCAGGAGTCAATTATTATAGCAAAATCATTAATGACCTGGGAAATGGCGTACTGCTCCCTGTATCATTTTGGCTTGCCTCAATACTTAGAAGATTAAAGTGGCTGGAGATCTGAAAAGATCATCAAGACTTCTGGTATTCATGCTAAGTATTGCTTCAGAACATTTGGAGACTGAGTGATCACTATTCATGAGCCTTATGTCTCTGCTATAGGTGGTTGTGAAAAAGGTATAGCCCCAGCATTGGTACCAGAGCTTGCCAGGCAGCTTATAATTTGATAAAAGCTCATGATAAATAAAGCTTGACACAGTTGCGAGACTGGAAGAAAAAAATCTGGACTTTTGTTTATATCTCAGAACTCATATTCGTAGAACCTTCACAAATTCTGTAGCAGAATGACAATTTGTGGTAAACAGCAACAAAGGGGTACCTGTCCTTTACCTTAGAAGGGTTTCTCAGGACAGTATTAACCAATGGTGAATATCCAGCTATCATGGCATCCCGGATTTCTGCATTGCATTCCAAGCAGTGTTATGTATCATCAAGATTTCTGTAATTTACTGAAGAGAAAAAAATAATGATCATGGGAACTGTTTACTTCTTTGCTCTGAACTGCTAAACTTAAGACCAAGGAACTGCAGATGAGAGGCTATGTGTTTCAATGGACTATGAAGCTAAGCAAATCAGATCCTTCTTGTCCTGTTGCAGCTGGGAGTTTATGGCTGTCTGTAGTACCATGGGGTTTCCACTGACTTCTGTGTTATATCAAGGAATGACCTAATGCCCGCAGGACCATTTTACCACTATTAGCTGGTCAATGAGGGTATCTCAAGATCCAATGAGTAATACTAGTGATTTGGGGTTTTTCTGAGGAGCCCATCTGGATGGCATAAGACATTGTATAAGATATAAATAAGCAAGTCACCTTGGGATTCGTAATTTAATTTTTGCATGCTGGCCCTAAAGAGTAGAAGCCTTAGTGTTTTCTTATTGTCTTTGTACTTGATAGCTATTTTACAGTTTGAAATGACACACCAGTGTTATATCATCTTTTGAACTCCAGAAATGATCTTTCTGATGCCAGCAGTAAGACTTTCCTGGCATGCATCTTCTCCTGGCAAAGGGACATGTGGTGACTGCCAGTACCAAGGGGTTAAGGAGCAAGTGACAATAAGCAGATGCTAATGCAGGAAAGATATTTTAGTCTTCTCATTAAAATAAGTCATTTCACTGTCTTCATGGATATTTGCACAGTTTTGCTTTTCCATTGTTAGTCATAAAAGGTCAGCTCATGGAAAATTAAGTTAATAGGGTCAGTGCAATTTGATGAAAACTAGTTTTACTTTGTAGCTTAGAAAAGATAGAGGGTAATGCATCTGATTTTATGGGCTTTCTTACATCTGTTCTGAATAAAACTTCTGCTCTCTTGTTCTAGGATACTTCTGCTCTCTTGTTCTAGGATGAGAATGGGTTTTCCTAAAGCGACTCTGGTCTACTTGATGACAGTCAACAATGGGAGTATTTCAGGATGATTTTACAGGAAATTTTAAAAGGTACTATTTTAAAATGATGAAAGATCAATTGTGCAAACTTAATATAATTTTACTTGGTGCTTATTTGCATTCAGCAATGACCAGTGATTCTTGAAGCTAAAACTCATGTAAATCAGAGTAAAATAATGTGATTAGAAAAAAAGCTGTTTAGCTGAAAGGAAAGCAAGTAGTTTTAATCTTGCTCCTCTGTCTTGGGGTGGAAACAGATTAAAAGGTGTTACATGCACACATTATTTCTAAACTCACTTTTGTAGAGCCATCTTTCTTTGAGCAAAGCAACATTGATCTTCAAAAGTGCTCATCGTTCATGCTTCTCATTGTGAAGGATGTAAAGCTGAGTGCACCTGAAAAGCTGACCGATACATCTCATAATATCCTTACAGAATAAAGCTTCCCATACACAATGAGGTCCATGTAATAATTCATTCCTGTGCAAGGCCATTAAGTCACTATAGCTCAGGTTCTGCCTTTCTATCAGGATGGTCAAAAGTGTTTAGCGCTATTGAAGCTCTCTCTTTCAGAAGGTGCTATACTATTAGTTTTCATAGAAACAAAGTTGGTAAAATTTCCAATCTTCTGGAAATTCATTCCCTACCTACTTTCTCTTGTAGTATTCTTTGAGGTAGTTTACAAGGAACACTGTATCTCAAATGACCTGTATTTTAAAATACCAGCTCATTTATACAATATCTAGTATTCCTGTTATATTTGTCCAAAGTAATCACAATCATGAATGTCTTATCATAGTTAATAGGGTTTTTGTAGCCATTCTTCCACCTTCATGCTTCTTTTTTAACTTTTGTTGTTTATGATTTTCCTTTATCATTAGTTTCACTGAAATGTTCCTTTAAAAGCTACCTTTCTTTTTTCCTTTTCATTTAAAGTTACAATTTAGACTTGCTATCCATGCTAATAAGCTTTTTCTTCAGCTAAATAGATAATACAAAAGACCATTTTCTGACACTGAAACCAAGTGGTGGGGCCTGCTTCTATCTCAAGCAAGCAGACCATCTTTGAGCTGCCTTTGAAGAGTACTTGCTGGACTACACCATATCTTGCCCCGAGCCATGTCTGGAGAGTAATAGTTGGCATCAGACAGCACTTTTATCAAGGAGTTTTGTTAGAATTTTGTAGCCAGGGTAGCTATTTTGTATTTCCTCTACAGATGTGAAGAAATGAATAAACATTTGATTTTTACAGTTTGATGAAACAGTGTTAATTTGCAGATCTGGTTGTTTTCCAATGTAAAATGACTTATTCTGAAGTAAACACACCTTAGAGCATTCACTGATACAGTTCTCTTCACACATAGTAAGGAAATTACCAAGACTCAGGTAAATGACTATATGGGATATTTCAGAAGTTGCGTAAAAAGAACCTTTGCCATTTTTTCAGTCCAGCAAAGCTTTTCAACATGTATGTGGTCTAACTGTAGTCAGTATAACCTTAAACAGGCTTATTTATATATTGAGGTTAGCATTAGGTTAGGGATTGAAGGTTTCCCAAAGGTCCATCCAACCTGGCCTTGAACACTTCTAGGAAGGGGGCATCCACAACTTCTTTGGTCAACCTGTTACAGGGCCTCACCATAGTCATCGTAAAAAAAAATTCTTCCTTATATATAATATAAATCTACCCTCCTTCAACATAAAGCCATTACTCCTTGTCCTATCACTCCATGTCCCTGTAAGCAGTCCCTCTCCAGATTTCTTGTAGGCTCCTTCAGGTACTGGAAGGCTGCTGTAAGGTCTCCCAGAACCTTCTCTTCTCCAGGCTGAACAANCAGCCTGTCTTCATAGGAGAGGTGCTCCACCCTTATGAACATCTTCATGGCCCTCCTCTATACTTACTCCAACAGGTCCATGTC
>VZTU01005827.1:2858-16753 GCA_013400835.1 Zapornia atra | reverse complement strand
AGGGGGTCAAAGAGCATTGTAAGATAAGGCATTTCAACCCTGTTACTGACAATGATTTGCCTGTAAGGCTTCTCAATAAACATTTGGTGAGGGAACAAGACCTTATGTACAAAAATATTGACAAAATATTTACTAATAAAATAAAACACCAAGTTGATTTCAACAGCTGAAAAATTACCGTTCACTCCTACTATATGACTGATAATTAATACACAGAGAGAAGAGACTACACAAATATGAAGACATCTTAATTATGAACCTTGAAGTAAACTTGATTAGAAGCTCATCTGAACATGAAAATTAGCATATGTGCCATTTACTTATAAAGGATGATATTAAAATAAAATCATTTCTTTGTGGCTACTGCATCAATTTAGTCAGCAAACTATACACAAAGATACTATTTGTGTGCTAAGAAGTTTGCAATGTACTCCTTTAAACTACAAATCAATTTTGGAAATAAGCATCTCTAGCAGTTTTAAGAAAAGTTGATAACTAGGTTTTTTCTACTTGCTATGTTTGGTTTAGGGATGTGAGAGACCAGAATGCCAACGGTGGGTCCATTTTCAGAAGTCTGCTTTTTAATGCATCATTGACTGGTTTTGGCAGAATCACAAAAATGAATCACAGAAAATGGCGTGGCACAGATAGTATTTTCATATTTGCCATTATCATGATACTTGTATTTGGAATGTCCCTCATATTTTTATTTCATTATAATGATGTGCCTTTATACCACTCACTCTTACTTACCCCCAGCAACAGGCATGCATTATGCTTGTCAAGCCATTTGGGAAACAAAAATATAGAAAAAACCCAAAGTGAACGGTGAGTAGTAGGGGAAGATAAATACTGTTCATATTTATGCATATCAAAATACTCATGGAGAGATTATCTTCTCTTCAGGGCAACAAATTTCCCCCAGGAGACTTATGAAGCTGCAGCTGCAGGCATTATTTGTCTGTCAGTATCCCCAAAGTCCCTTCCTATCAAGTCACTACAGTAACTTGTTTTAATTGTTTGGTCTTCTGAAGATGAAGAGGCACATTGTAATCTCTTCTTCAGACATGCTGGAGAAGCAGGTAAATCCTCACACACAAGATGAGAACCTACTGGTGTTAGGAGGTTCCTCCTGTACTCTTTATTTTGTAATTCCATCATTGTATATGATTATAAGATATTAATCCCTGAGAAACAAATGGTAAATTCTCACATATTTCGGGCCAAAGGGAGCATATATACTTTCTATGTAGACTAAAGGGAAAATACTGCCATAAATGAACAAATTTTTAAAAAATATTTATCCTTTGTTACATAGTCACATCACCCAAGAATTTTCAATTGTGTTAATTGATGGTAACTTGAAGCCATAGTTTAATAAGATTCGGGTTTTTTTTCTCAACAGCAATGCAAATGTGACAAGTCTTTAAGAATCAGTTCTGTTCCCCACCTGATTCAAGTTAATGCAACTCTAAATGTGTAAGCAAGCACAGGATTCATCCAGCATGAATTATATGTACTTAAGAATTAAATAAATCTTTCTGTGTAGAAAAAAATCATGTGTTGGAAGGTCTGGAAGACTCAATATCCACCAGATTGTAAAACTAATATTTTGGACTGGATGGATTCTTTTGTCTTTTACATATCAGAAGAAGTGAATACCACCTTGCTGACCTGCTGGCCAAGAAGCCAAATTTAGCAAACATAAAACCACTTCCCTTTAGAATGAAAGGTTTGCTTCGGTTTTGGTTTTTTGTTTTTTTTTTAAACTTGCTAGCTGATGTTCTAAATTAAGAGATGGCCTCAGTTCTTCCTTAGGTTACCACTTTCTATCCTCTCTGTACTGCTAACTGTGAAGAGATTATTTTCCTTTTAGTGAAATATATTGCCTCTCACAAAGCTGCCCCTAATGTGTCTTTAAAAGGGTACTAAGTGACTGGTATAGCAGCACTCTTCCCTCAAGGATCAATCACTGAAGCTGTATAAAGAGCCTAGTCTCTTTGTGCTGCAGAAGGGATCATAAACATACTCGTGAGCATGGCTCTCTCACGAGGCATTTACTGCTATTGCACTGCATATATAGTGCACTGCATGTTCTAAGGACCTTTAAAATGCTAAACTGAGGGATGTGTGATCAACTCACCTCCCCTTAGGGCAGCCCTAAAATCTGCTTTGCTTTATTGGTTTTCAATGCAACAATGCAGTGCTGGTGGAATAAAATGATTTTTCCAATCCTGTCAGCATTCCGGGAAGTCTCTTCCCTAAACACTAAATGATAGAAAAATCATTCATGTCAGCTACTTCACCAAAAAGGAAAAAAAAAACCCAATAAAACCAACCAACCAAAAAGAAAACCCCGAAATATGACACATCAGGTTGTGGCTGGATAATGGGAAATGAAGATGGATTTTTATTTTTTTTCTTCGAAAAAGCATTTTAAAGAAGTACTATAAACATATTTCAGTAACGTAAATATTGGATATGAAGTGATAGTACTACTTGGTTATTGTTTGCTTTTCAAGCAAAGTGACTCTAAAATCACAAGGCAGTCTTTATTGTGAGTCCAACAAGCACTTAAAATCTTAATCCCAGAAGTGTTTTCTTAATTATGTACTAATACTCTTTCTTTTTACTTATATTTTTTACTTTTTCCTACTAATTTTTAAAATTTGGCATAGTATAGAGCTGTTTAAAAGTATCTCTTAATAGCTCTGTTCCACAAAGTTTTTCTGTTCGGTCTGTCAGTAAAACCAGACACTCAGACACTGTCGTCCTTACACAACTTCAGAATCGCACATGGCATGCAAAACTAATCCAATTTTATTGCATGTTAAAATGGGCACACCTGGCTTTTTGTTACTGGAAACCATTAGATGAATGGGCCAGTGGAGCGTAACTTTTTTTTTTTTTCAATGAGAATAAGGAAATTTACACTAAAGATTTTCCAGTAAGACAACTCTTTCCACTGTGAAACATTCAATGAATTCTTGCCATTTTTAATAGAATTCTCCACGTCCATATTGATAACCTTTTGGCTCTTTCTTTAGTAAACACCCAAACATGTTCTTTACAATCATATGCCCAAAGGCAGACAGAAGTTAGGCATGTGTCTACCTGATACCATGAAATACAGAAGATGGGGGGGGGCAGGGGAACCAAGAAACCAAAAAAAAAACAAAAACCCACCCCACCAAAGCAAAAGAAACATTTTAAACTCCCCACCTAAAGCTGCAACACTATTTGGATATCCCAGTCAACCTGTTGCATGTTTTATAGTTTTTCCAGGTCTATCTTACCCTTCTTGAAACAGAAAAGTCACGAGCAGTTCAGTGCTGGTTACTTACTCAATTGTGTTCCTGTCCACTTTTCCTGTCATATTAATGCCATAGAACTGCTGCATGGCAGCTATAGCTGATTGCATGGTTTCTGCTGAGCGCAACACCGACATTCGGGGGTCAGTTGGTGGAAGGTAGCCATACTTTTGTAACCATACCTGCAATGACAAGTGCAGTGGCTATTAAATAGAAATTAGAGGTAAATAAAATGCTCCCTTATAATTAGTTTTATACCATACATAATGAAGCTTCTAATTCATCAAGCAAAAATCCTGTGAGTTTGGGTTTTGTTCTTGTTTGTGGGGGTTTTTTTTGTTTTCCTTGTTTGGTTTTTTTTTGTTTTGTTTTTGTGGGTTTTTTTCCCAGAGAAGAAATTATTTGAGGCTTATATTTCATCTCCTTTTATTAAAGATTCTGCTGTTTTAAGACTTACAGTGTTTTCTACCCAGGAGCCAGTTCTCTTTATTATCCGAAACTGCCTGCTTCAATTATTTATTTAATGTATTTATTTATTTGAATTTACAACTTAAGCACCTATCCCTCGCTCTAGGCACTTCAAGAAATTTTTAAAGCAGGAAAAAAAAAAAATCAACAATACATGCCACATATAACTGACTGTGCAGAGGGTAGATAATGATATTCACCAACTGCAATAATAAATCCACAATAGCACTCACACAGTTACGCTGTATTGTTATCATCTTTACACTATACTGTTATTGTCTCCCAAAGAATATGAAAGAGAGGGTAGGGAGATATTTGGATTTCTGGGAAGAATATCAAAATCACACACTAACAGGCAAAACAGGTGGCCAGGAGATAGTGCAGTAGCAGAGTCTGTGCCTACCTGGGGGAAACTCCCTGGTAAGAGGATCTTCCTTTTTAGATTGAGATGGATTCAATGCCAAGTTTTTATGCTCTTAATTGTGTGGAAGCGAGAGGGAGAAAGTGTGGTCCAAATAACTGAAAAGGTTATGGATTAAAGCCAGTGTCTTAAGGACACCTGGAAAAACCCTCTGAAACATCCTGTACTCTGGAGGCAATATTACATAAACAAGTAGCTGCAGTTATCTTAATGTTTCAAAGCATTCTCAAAATCTAGCCTCTACAAAGCACAGTATAAGACTTTTGAAGCAATGACAGCACTGATACATCTTTTAAAAGATCTTAGCTTGTTATCCAAAGACTTGAACTACTCACTAGAATAAAAGGTACATATATTCCCTGTCTACAAAGCACAGTTAAATTGTACTGCTGCAGCTTCACCCTCCCTGGTAACAAAGTACTTGTAACTCTATAAATTTGATCTTCTGTTCTTTTTTTTATTTTTCTTTTTTTTAATGAATGAATAAATTTTAAAAAAAGGTTCAGATGCCTCTTTCAAACATATCACATCCCAGTTCACGGATTCTGAATCATTACATTTATGAATGCTTTCCACCCACTCTCCCCTTATAGAGTGTTGTGGGCTCTGTCTGCCTCACACAACACTTCTGGGGTTTTTATCTGTTTATACACACTGTTTCTACACAGCCTAACACCGAACTGTGTGGTCTGCAAATTTCAGCCTGACGTTTAGCTTGTAGAGTTCACCCAATGCAGTTCCATAGCAGGTTAACTGTGTTGATGGCACACTCATATTTTACTGACTCACTGAAGAACCTCAAGATGGATCAATTCATTGCTGTGGTTAACCTTACTGCCACTGAACATGCATTATAGGTGAATAGTGGTTCAATGTAAATATAAGAGAAAACTAGCACTAAAGAGAGGGAAAATTTTCAGAGGGAAAATTTTACCTCCCCATATTGCAGTTCAGACAATGCAGTGTTCAATGTGCGGTTTTTCTGAGCTCCACACAACAAGAAGGACTAAAACCCAGCCTAACCTCTTTCACTTTCACACTGTCTCTATACACAGAAGCCATTTGTAACAAGAACAAAATTATTTTTAATACATAGAAAGATGCTCTTATTTACAGTATAAATTAATTTCTAGAATTAGTACCTACATCCAATTTTACATACTCCTGACCATGCATTTTTCAGCTTCAAGGGTGAACACTAAGTTTGTGCTGGATTTGGTCATCACACAAATCATTTCATTTGCATGTTGCTTTTCACAGGAAGTCTGTTTTTCCTTTTGTTATTGGAAGATAGGTCTGAAAGACCAGGGAGAGCTGGAAGGTTGGAGAGGGCAATGCAGTATGTGGAAACAAGACCATGAAGTAAGATACCTGTTTGACAGAGGGGGTTGATTTCAATGTAGCATGTAGAGTCCCTTTGAATTAATATTTACAGTGAGTTATTAAGGGAGTTATTGAGATCCATCTTTTCAAGTCATTCCAAAAAATGCAAGGGAAACAATGTCAGTGGCAGCAATACTAAAATAAATGATTAGTCAGGGAAGAAAAGCAATTCTGAGCTGCGTGTCACAATTGTTTAAAATTATGCCACTTTCTTGCCACTTTCTCAGCATGGATTTGGTAGGCAGACACAGAGCAGGGCTTTTCACGAAGTTCTCTTTCAGGTGCTATGGGCAAATAAAATAGCTTAGTAGGCTTGTGAGGCCACCCATCACCACTGAGAACCATCCTCAGGGTGGCATAACTGAAGGAGATAGAGATATGGAGTTACAAAGTAACCAAATTTATGGGAAGCTAAGCCTTCAGATATCTGAAGTAGAAAAGCTATAAAGAAAGAGACAGAAAAAATAGATTGGGGAGTAGTGCCGGTAGAAGGAGAGTAGAGAAGACAAACTGGAATATAGCAGACTGTCACTGCAGACACAGGGAAAGGAAAAGGGAAGTGGCTCAGAAACAGCAGGAGAGGACAGTGTAGCCTTTCCCCTTCTAAAAAGACCAAAGACAGGATGCCTGACAGATGCTCCCTGGCGTCAAACGCAGACCACGTGGGCCTTCCCTCAGCCTTCAAAATAGCAACTAGAAGACACAGTCAACTTACCAGAAAGTCAGAAAACATTCTAAAATCAAACTTATTTTATTGAGAAGTCACACAAATTGGCCTCCAAGGTAGTAACTGTTGAATGCTTGAGAGCGAGTAACATTTAATAGCCCTAAATGATACTAATCTTCTGTCCTGTGAAAGGATCATGAAACAAGGTAAGAGACAATAAATCTGGTTCCTGTTGTATTCCTCATTTTCCTCAGTTTTCTATTAGCAAATTTTGAAGGACCTTGGCTCAGACTACCAGATACAAAAATATGTCCCTCAGATTCTATTATGCAAAGTCCAAGTGGTGGGAACTATGGAAAAGAAGCTTAACTTTAAAGTTAAGTCCAAAATATATAGGCAGGTAAAACAAACAAACAAAAAGAAACAGAAGGAGACAGGCATGGGAGGAGAACAAAGAAAAAGCCTATTTTCTCATAGCTTTGTGAGGCAACATATTAAAGAAATTATGATCACAAGAATCTTGCCCTTCCTCCCTACTGAAATTAGATGTGTCACTGTGATGAGATGTGTATACTTCAGCACTGACAATGCAGTGTTGGCGAGCTATCTATCACCCAGATAGAAGTAGTTCCGTCTAACATGTAATGCCTGGCATGACAACAGAGAACCCTTTTCACAGGCTCCAAAGTCAGTGATATGTTATATTGCTTTAAACAGTTTACGGAGATAAAATACTGCTACTTAAAGTGAAGGTTCTGGGCAGAAATTTCTTGTCCTGCAGCAAAATGACAGCCATGGTAACCTTTCATGGTAACCACAGAAAAACACAGCTGGAAGACAACGGGTTCCACAACTTCCCTCTCTATTACAGTGCTTTACTATCCTACTGCTGTGAAGTTTGCCTCAAAGTTGAATCTCCCTTATTATAATTTAAGCCTGCAACTTCTCATTTTACCTGCTACGGGTGAGAGGAACCGATTATTCCTTTCCACTCTGCAGCAGCCTTTTATGTATTTGAACTCACTTATGTGAGTCATTCTTTCTAATCTTTTTTTAAATAAAGAAAAACCTTTTGTTTAATCTTATTTCATTGTTCACATTAACCTCCAGGAAAATAGAAGCTAAAAATCTGTCTTTACTAAGCATCTACTTACACTAGAATTGTGTGTTGTTCCCATTGCTAGTCTATTAACAATCACTGGAGTTTAGACGAAGAGCGTGAGGAGTAATTCAGAAGAACATGGACACTCAAACAGTTCTTTTTGGTTTGGTTTTGTTTGGGTTGGGTTGTTTGGTTTTGTTGTTGCTTGTTTTTTTTTGGGGGGGGGAGACACAACAATAAAATTAATCTCAAATTATTGTTTCTCACTACTGGAACTTCAAAGCTTATGTCCCAATTTCTCTATACATTTTAAAATTATAAAACCATGTTTTGCACACAATTTTTCCACCAGAAACATTCCTTCAGCATACTCTCACTTTCTCTTTTCATAATTGAAAGGAAAAAAAACCAAAATCAAGCCAGAACACATTGGCAATGAAACCTGCAGAGATGCTAAAAATTTACTGGGGACCTGCCACTTCTGGAGTCCATGGAACCTGTAAGTGCTCAGCATGAGCTGTATCACCTTCCAGATTATTTACTAGATACTAAGATTGGTCTTTTTTTTTTTTTCTGTTACGATGAAAACATCTTTTAATTTTTGTTTATAACTGCCACTAATGCTCTGCTACATGTGTCATCTGGAATTTTGTCACATGGCTACATGTCTCCTCTAAAGGATAAAACATGGGCTAACTTAACTTAAATACACCAATGCATGTCAATCATTCAGATGTTTACTAGTTTGGGAAGAAAAAGTGCTCTCAAAAACAGTATGCTGACACCAAACTATTACTAAGAACAAAGGAAACCTATATACCATCATTAAAGAGTAAGGGCATTATGAAGATAATCAGAGTTTCAGAGAGCTTACTGACTTCTAAGACAGAAGAGAACTTATCAACAAATTATTAATGTTCCTGAATGACAGCACATAGGATAAGCTACAGTACAACTATGTTCTAAGAACCTGTAAGCTTATTAAATAGTCTAATAAAGCACAGATCAAAACAATTTCATAAACACCTTTAGTAGTGCAGCTACATATCATTACTATTCATGTATTCCTGTTCCTTTTTTAGATTTTATGATGCAAACAAAATTCCTATTTGTACTGAGTAAGATTTAATAATTTCAAAATATTTTGACTTCTGTTTTTTAATACATTTCCAACAAAGAGACTATAAGCGGCATGATTTAAAATCTCTGAGTAATTCAGGAGACGTGTTTACAAATAGAATCTGACTTACACTGATCACCACAGGATTCAGAAGTTCAGGGACTGATATAATTTAAAAAAAAAAAAAAGAGATTGAAGGCTTTATATTATCTGGTTTTATGGATAAATAAGCTAACTCCAGAATTAGTATCCACATGACCAGGTCATTTCTCTACTTAGGCCAATTAATAATGGCTAATGGTGTATCTTAATTACAGACCTAACTATTGCAGCAAAGATTGGCTTTTCAACTGACAACTTGATAGCCAGATGCCCTGGTTTCAGCTGAAATAGAGTTAACTTTCTTTATAGTAGCTGTTGTAGTGCTGTGGTTTGGATTTACTCTAAGAATAATGTTGATAACACACTGAGGTTTTCAGCTGTTGCTAGGCAGTTGCAGTGTCTACACCAAGTAAAGGACTTTCCAGCTTCTCATGCCCTGCCAGGTGCACAAGAAGCCAGGAGAGCGCAGCCAGGACAGCTGACCCAAGCTGGCCAAAGGGATAGTCCCCACCATATGCCATCATGATCTCTATACAACTGGGGAAATTAGCCAGGAGGTTGGATCACTGCTTAGAAACAGACTGGGCATCAGGGCTTTTTTTTTTTTTCTTCTGCATGTGGTGAGCAATTGGATATGTATATCACTGCACATTCACAATAAATGCATTATTCTGGAATGCTCTGAAGCTCACTAACAAATCCACTTCTTGGAAATTCTACAGCAGGATAGGAAAGACTGTAAATACAAGGAGTCAGTATTAATATGTCAAAAAGAAAGTTAAAATACCAACTTGAAAAACTTCGTTTTCCAATGACCTAAACTAGAAAGTGATCAACATATTTTCTCTTCAATTACTATAACAACCCCAGGAAAAAAACCAACCAAACAAAAAAAACCCCACCTTAGATACAGTATTGACATAAATGACTTTAATCTTTGTTGTGGATTACAGAATTTGTAAAAAAGGATTTAATAATTCAAAACAGTCTATGGGATGTCTAGATTGCAGACTACAGTATAGTAAATACTTAGATGTAGTAACAGAAGTAGCAGAGTTGAGCTGACTGGGAGCCAAAGAATAGGATGAATTAGACCTCATTGAGTTCAGTATTGCTGCAACTAGAGAGTAAGTTCAAAATTAACTGAGGCATCTCCACAGTTCTAGCATTTATATGCTGATAGTTTTTCTGGTGTTCCAGCTAAAAAAATGATGGAGAGCTGAATATCTATATTATAGAAGTCTCAGACAGTACAAAACCAGATTTAAAAACAAAAAAACCCATGATATTGTTTGTTCTTCCTACATGAAGTCTGGAGAGGGATCTTGAATTTCCCCATACAAGTGTACTGTGACTGAGAAAACTTTAAAAGGTAGCTCCTGTTCCCAGTGAGAGGTATTTCCACAGCAAGAACCAAGACTGCAGTCCCAGGCCAGATACTCTGCCTGGCTAATGACTTGACCCCCCAACTCAGAGTACAAGGAGTTGCAAAAATAAAAAGGCAAAATACACTCAAATCTGCCGATTTCTTCATTTATGTCAAGTTTAGTTTAAATATGATAAATCCTTTGCTTTACTGCCATACTTGACTCTTACGCAATGAACCTTGAAAGGAGCAGGAATGGAAGGTGCAAAAGGGCAGCCACAAGCACCATGGCAGAGCCATTTGCAGAGTGCAGGCAGGTGGGGACCCACCAGTAACTATCAGATGTAGGGTCTGCATGCAACACTCTGCTTGAGAGACTGAAATACACTTGAAACAGGGATCTGACACTACCCAGCTCCAAAGGCAGGACTCACATTGTTCATTCATTACTCCTGAATGTCTGCACCAAGAGTGGACTAGTGTTACAACAACTATGACACAAATACTTTCCCTGGAAAGAAATCCTTTGTACGTTGATCATTCCCTGTAACAGTATGCACATTTATAACTGACTGCAGAATGTGGACTTTATTCATTAGTTTCTCAGGGAAAATTTCTTGAGTCAATAGAAATCTCTGGAGAAGCCTGGCATGAACCCAGACTAGAAGAAATGCTTCCACAAATAAAACTAACAGTTCTAGTAGATGTAAACACTCAATCATTGACCGTATGTTAGGGGACACTGTCCTTACATCTTACTAGATGTAAACTTGTAAGAAAATATGAAGTGCTTTGCAGGGATAAGGATGATGTGTTGAATAATCTTGCTGGATAAGTCATTACTGCTTCAGACAAAAAAAAAAAAGCAAAAAAAAGGAAACTTCTAGGACCATGAAGGTGATTAAGGGACTGGAGCATTTCTCCTATGAGAAAAAACCTAAGAGAGCTGGGAATGTTTAGTCTGGGGAAGAGAAGGCTCAGAGGGGATCTTATCTCTGTGTACAAATATCTGAAAGGAGGGAGTAAGGAAGATGGAGCCAGGTTCTTTACAGCAGTGCTCAGTGACACAATCGGAAGCACTGGGCACGAACTAAAATACAGAAGGTTCCCTCTCAGCATAAGGCAACTTGAGTCATTACTAGGGTGAAACACTGTCAGAGGTTGCCCAGGAGGGTTGTGGAGTCTCCATACTTGGAGATATTCAAAAGCCATCTGGACATGGTTCTGGGCAGGCTGCTCTAGGTGTCCCTGCTTGAGCAGGGGGCAGTACCAGATGACCTCCAAAGGTCCCTTCCAACCTCAAGCATTCTGTGAGATTCTGTGAGATTCCAGATTTAAGCTCCAAAAACTGTAGAATCCTGTTCATACTGGCTCAAAACATGGAAAAGTCCCTGAAGGATTAGAAATCCAGGTAAGTTACGACTGATATTTTTAATAATTTTTACCCCCAAAGGTCTGTGGTAATCATTACTCTAAAATTACCAATTCTCATATGGTCAAACACCGCAATAGATTCTTTTACTGTATACGCTACTCTCAAGCTGACAGAGGTGTATATTTTAGGTCACACAATGCATACAGGAATATGTCCTGAGGCTGGGTGATTTAAATTAACAGTTGTAACAGGCTGTTCAGTTGACTTCAATGCAAAACTTTGGTTTGAAACAGAAGATTGCTACCTGATTAAGCATGTACTCATAGAATCATAGAATGTGTAAGGTTTGAAGGGGTATTTGAAGGTCATATAGTCCAAACCCCCTGCAGTAAGCAGGGACATCTTCACTAGATCAGAGCCCCATCAAGCCTGACCTTGAATATCTTCAGTGACGGGGCCTCCACTATGTCTCTGGGCAACCTGTTCCAGCAACGGTTTTTTTTTCCCTATTATTCAACTTAAATCTACCCTTTTCTAGTTTAAAACCGTTACCATTATGCTTATAGTAACTGATTTTCGTAGACAGAAGCCCTCCTCATGGAGAAGGGGAGACTTCATTGCTATTATGACTCCCATATTTGTACCCAGTGTCATTTCAAGATCTCCAAGGCAGGGATAACAGTAGTTGTCCAGGAGGGAAAACATACTTATATTCCTAAACAGCCAGCATAATTCACGGACCCTCTTATCTTTGGCCTATAAGGCATTGACACACCTCCCAATGTAAGGACAAAAAAAGGGCTGGCAAAGAATCATGAAATATGAATAACACTAATCATTAGTATTTGTGCAGTAGAAGTCAGAGAGTTTGCTGTAAGAATAAGAGTCCCATTGTGCTGCACCGCAAAAACTAAGAATGAGAGTCAACACCTTCATCAGAAATGAACACTAATTCAATTTGAAATGAAGAAGCTGTATAGGAAGGAGACATTGAATAACCCCATATCTTGCTGCTTAGATCCTACCGCTTAGCACTTGCTTTGACTTTTCTTCTGTTTGAGATTCAACAAGAGTAAGGCCTATCTCCCCTTACAACCCATATGCTAAACAATGAAAGCAATGCATTTCATCATGAATTCAGAAGGACTGCCTCATTACTTCCATCACCATCCTAGAAGCAGCCAAGTTTCAAAGTGCTTGGCACTAGCTAGAAATGGCCAGTCAATCGCATACTGCAAAAAAAGAGACAGTCATATCAGTAAAATTTAACAGCAATATAGGATTTTTCCTCATAGACTGTAAAATCATTAGCAGGAGCAGAACTACATCAGAGAAATAGAAACTGTACACTACTATGACTCAGTTACTCACTATGTCTTCTATAACACAGTTATGAATTACATGTTGCCATAAAAAAACAAACCAAACAAAACCAAACAAGAACACACCACCAAACAGCCAAAAGAAGATATCAACAGTATCATAACCAAATATGCATTAATCAGCACTGACCGTTTTTATATGTCCCAGTAGGTTGTTTCACGTTATCTTAATACAAGTATTAAAACTTTGTTCTAAGACATTTACGTAGGAAATACCTAAATACATAATGTACCAACAGATGGTGGTGTGCTACTTTAAAAAAGGCTTGTGGGAAGGTAGTCCATTGTAATAAAATCAAAAGGTCAAGCTGCAAAGTTCCTTTGGGGAAGTGATTATTCAAACCATATCTGACACTTGGTATTTGAATCTGTTAGATAAAATAACTTTACTGTTATGTTTTATGCAGTTTTAAGTTTACATCAGTGAAGCAGATGAATTGCAATTTAAACACCTACAGGAAATCCGACTTAGCCAAACTATTTTTTCCTCTGTACAATTTATCTTTAATTGTCTTCATTATAACAGCTTTCTTCTCATTTATAGATATAAGAAACACAATATTTCGAATCATAAATGTATCCATTTGATACCTATGTAAATATTTCCTGTACAGATATCTGCATCTTGAATATTCTCATAGTATGGATTAAACTAAAATTGCATTAAAGCAAAAGAACAGAAATGCAACTATGCATTGTTTTTACCACATCTTTACAGATAAGAATGCATGTAAATTCATACTGTACTGCACATAAGCAGTGTTTGCAAGTCTGTGTCAACAACTAGCTATGCTAGAGTCAAAGCTGCCTGCAATGGAAGTAGGAGGTATTTAACTGAATTAAATAGTTCCTTTATTTTGTTGAACATTACTTTTATTTTTTTTATTTCTATGCCTTTTCAGTAATTAATGATGTCACTTAAAATACAAGCTTTTATGGCACAGTATGTTTGTTTCACATGACTAAAAGAGGTTTTAAATATACACTGATAAACTCAATTTTAAATTAAAAAATCTCTTTTATAATCAAGCTGGTATAAAAGATTGTGATATTTTCAGTACTATAATAGCTCTTTGAAAAATGTGTTTCATGTTTTCCTGCAGCAACCTGTAGATAGAAGATGAACATGGATTTTATAAGTACATAAAATCTACAGATAGTATCAGTTTGTCACTTCCCAGGGACAGACAAGAAGAGG